>JAIUZE010039722.1:0-10658 GCA_022085475.1 Heliosperma pusillum | reverse complement strand
GACTGCCGAACCTGTTTTCGTCCGTGAGATCCGCGAAAACCAAGTTGATGATCCTACCTACAAGTCTATTCAAGCCAAACTTCTTGAAGGAAAAGTTAAAGACTTCAAGTTTGATGACAAAGGTGTTCTTCGACTCCATGACCGTTTGTTTGTACCTAATGCTCTTGACACCTTTCCCCTTATTCTATTCACCCCGGAGGTGATAAGATGTACAAAGATTTGAAGTTACAATTTTGGTGGCCGAATTTGAAAGGCGAAGTTGTGTCTTATGTTGGAAGATGTCTTACTTGCCAACAAGTGAAAATAGAACACAAGAGACCCGGTGGATTGCTACAACCTTTGGATATTCCACTATGGAAATGGGAATCTATTTCTATGGATTTTGTCATGGCTTTGCCAAGGACCGTTGGAAGTAAAGATGCCGTTTGGGTTGTTGTTGATCGTTTGACCAAGTGTGGTAGATTCATTCCGATCAAAGAGACTTGGAGTTTAGATCGACTTGCAAAAGCCTATGTTGATGAGATTGTTAGATACCATGGTGTTCCCAAGGCGATCATATCCGACTGAGATCCGAGGTTTTGTTCGAGATTTTGGAAGGCTTTACAAGAAGCCATGGGTAGTAAATTGTTGATGAGTACCGCATTCCATGCCGCGACTGATGGTCAGACTGAGAGGACTATTCAGACTTTAGAAGACTTGCTTAGGGCTTGTGCACTCGACTTCCAATCTAGTTGGGAAAAGAGTCTACCGTTGGTGGAGTTTTCTTACAACAATAGTTATCATGCCTCGATCAAGATGGCTCCTTATGAAGCTCTTTATGGAAGGAAATGCCGAAGTCCTATATGTTGGAATCAATTGAGTGATGTTCGTGACTTAGGTCCCGATGTTCTTGTTGAAACCATTGATCATGTGAAGGTCATTCGTGATAGAATGAAAGCCGCTCAAGACCAACAAAAGTCTTATGCCGATGTCCGAAGAAGACCGTTAGAATTTAAAGTTGGAGATAAAGTATTCTTGAAGGTATCCCCGATGAAGGGCGTTAAAAGGTTTGGTGTAAAGGGTAAATTGAGACCGAAATACATTGGACCCTTTGATATTGTGAAAAGGATTGGTGCCGTCGCTTACAAGTTGGACTTGCCCCCGAATTTGGCTAAAGTTCATGATGTTTTCCATGTTTCACAATTGATAAAGTACGTTAGTGATCCAAGCCATGTTTTTCAAGCTGAAATGCCCGAGCTAGAGCCGAATCTATCCTTTGAAGAGAAGCCGGTCCGCTTCCTAGATCGCAAGGATAAGAAGTTGAGAAGTAAAGTGGTTCATTTAGTGAAAATCTTGTGGAGATGTGCTAATGTTGAAGAAGAATCGTGGGAAACGGAAGCTTCTATGCGTATTAAATATCCAAGCCTATTCGATTAAGGTATCTATCTTTCGCTCAAGTTTCGAGGGCGAAACTTTTTAAAAGGTGGGGTGATTGAAACACCCGCAAATGTACCCTATTTTTATAGTAAAAATATTTTACGGATACTTTTCAGCGAAATTTAGTTTTAATTTAGATTTAAATTTTCCGTGTCTAATTTAGAATTTCCGAGTTCGTATTTGGACTTTACGCGAGATTCCGAGTAAATTACGTCTTAAGACGTTATGGGCTTTTTCCATGAAATTTTCCACTTACTCCTTATGCTTCCCCTTAACCCTAAACTCCCTCACACTCAACATCGTCTTCTTCCTCACCAAGTAAACATCAAAACCCTAACCTCCATAATTGATCGATCTTAAAATCATCGCTACTCCTTCGTTTCTCGCTCAAATTCACTCAAGTTCGTCCTATTTTTTCTCTCTCATCGTCCTCTATCTTAATTGGTAATAAAATTACCGTCTTTCTCGCTTTTCAATTTATCCATCTTTCTCAATGGTGAATTATATTCATCTTTTATTATCTAATTGTAGGTGGTGACCTCCAAGACCCCGACAAAGACTACTTCTTGATAGAAGAGGACATCGACGCGGATTGAAGACGCAAAAAGGTAACGGTGAAGGGTTACTCGATATCATTACGTGTTTTAATGTGTTTTCTATGTTAGTAATCGTATTTAGAATAGGATTAGTAATCATAGGAATTGTGTTGTTGATGATGGTTGTTGTTAGTTGATAATTGATATGAGAATTGATGATTTGTGATGTTAGATGATGTTGTTGTATAATGAATCTTAGTGAAAATTGTGATTTTCGTGCAATATTGACCCCAGCCGGCCGACCGGCAGCCGGTCAGCAGGCTGGGGAGTGGCTGTATATTTATTCGTGTTACGTAAAATTTGAGTATGCATTATGTCTCAGTCGACCGACCGGCTGAGACACACCTGAATATTTCTTCATTTTCTCAAGTAATATTGGTCCCAGCCGGGTAGCCGGCAGCCGGTCCCTTTGATCGGCTAGGACACGCTGCATTTTTATTTGTTTTTAAATGTTACTATGGGTGCCAGCCGGGTAGCCGGCAGCCGGTCCCCTTGACCGGCTGGCACACGCTGCCTAATCATTTGCAATTCGTACTTATGTTTTTCATTTATACTATTTCCGATTGTTCGTTTATCGTATAAATTTACGTAATGACTTTAATTATTAATGTTTCGAATATATGATACTCCATTCGCTTGTATCGCATGTTTAGTGACGGTTTTTTATATGTCCCATTTTGAGTCGGTTTTACACATGTTATTGGTTTGAGCACTAATTTGTATGTGCTTTGTACTCTCATTCCCTTGGCTACCTCCACGTTCGTAAGGCTGGAATGTCGGAACGGGGAGTGAGTTGTATCCTTACTGCTTAATTTGCATTGTTAGTGGGCATATGACGAGTTGTTGGAGGACGAAACGCTTTGAGTCGTGATCGGACCCGGCCGTCAAATGTTGTATTACTTGAGATGGGTTGGTGTCATTGGCAGGTAGAGTTACAGCTTACAGCTTGGTATGATGCTTGTGCTCTTTTCCGCCTCTTTCGTGAATGTCGACCGAATTTGGGGTACTCGGCGTCTATGATTGACCGAGTCTTGGATGCGAAATGTTTATCGCATGTCGAATCGGAAAATGTTATTCCGAGAGTCTGGCTAGGTTTAGACTAGGATCGGATATTTATATCGTCGTCCTACCGGGAGGAAATTAGTCTACATATACGAAATGTATTGAATCGTGTATGCGTTCAGGGCAATGTTTTATCCCGTGGATGCCATTTTAATCATACTTGCATGTACACGGTGCAAGTGCGTGTCATTTACCGTGAGAGATGTCGTCAACGTATTGTACGTTTGAATGGATGGTTATATGATTGATTATTTGTGATCTTTGGATGACTTGGCATGGTTTGTTTGTCGAGTCTCAATCTTATCAAACTTATGTCGCTAACGGTGAGATGCAAGCCCTAATGAGTGTATGGTTGCCTAAGAGTGTTATCCCCGAGTCTTTCTATAATATGATGGTCACGGTTTTGTACTTCATGGATCGATATCCTTATATATTGAATTGCCTATTTATCCTTCTCGTACTTCACATGTATATTTATATATGCATGCTTCTACTTTTGTATTTCCGTTTATGTATGTTTATTGTGATATGGCTGGGAGAACCCGGAGTTACTCCACACTGACTGTTGTAACAACCCGGATTTTTAAAACAAAAGAAATACCCTAATAATAAATAATCCATCAGAATACAAAGATGAATAGGGTCAAGGTGGCTGAAACACCTGACCAATCCGGATCGATACTCAAATCCAAAACTAAACTAATACATTATTAATAATCCTTAACTTCAATAAATTCCTAAATAAATTATTCTTCTTGCCACAAGTCTCTCCAGCACAACATCCAGACAAACAGCAAGCAATTCAACCTGAGAAAGGGGGGGTCGACAATCAGTCGGGAGTAACTAGATGCTCTCCCAGTCATGCTTACCACAGGCTGATTTACTAACAATCTATAGCAACTGAAAGTAATCATAAATGACATGTGAAGCAATCTATACAATATGACATACATTCGAACTTACCAAGACTGAACGAAACCTACATGAATGCAATCCTGCAGACCTAAACCATATACAACCACTAGACCATGAATACATTCAAGACCCAAAGTAGCACACGATCCACAGCAACGTAAGGCACAATGCTAGCATGAAAGCATAGCGAATAGAGCGAACGCCCGTTAGAGCGTATAACCACTGCCTCTAACTTGCCAGAGCGTATAACCACTGCCTATAGCTGACGGAGCGTATAACCACTGCCTCCATCGGTGTGGAGCGTATAACCACTGCCTCCACGGTACTATGTATAGCGTATAACCACTGCCTATATGTCTAAGACCTGGCCAGACTCTCGATGCATTAACTGTACATCGAACGACACTCGAGGACCAGAGCGTATAACCACTGCCTCTGATACCCCCTCAAACATAGACCAAAAAAAACCCCCGAAGGGTAGCGTTTGTTCATTCCGAATAGTATATAACTGATACTACCGTCATCTATTCAACCAGCAACAAACAAATGCACAGTATAATTGACTGTACAAACCAATGCGTGAACAACGTCACGACTCAACATAGGAACAGTATAACTGACTGTCCAACAATGCGTGAACAACGTCACGACTCAACTCAAGAACAGTATAACCAACCGTCCAACAATATAAGAATAAGAATAACCAATACGATATGCAATCATAGCGTTAAAGTCCAGCTGACTATAACACTACACATAAACAAGCACGGATGACTAAGGTTATAGTATCTTGACCTATAACATTACACCTCAAAGGTCATGTTATAGTTCGAGTTACCATAACACCAAACACAAAAGCATATAACATCCAATGTTATAATACCACCAACTATAACCTTCACTTAAACTTTAGTGAAATTATAGTAACTTCAGCTATAACTTTGGTTAAGCTTGTCAGGTTATAGTATCATCAACCATAACCTTCCCTTAACTCCAGCAGAGTTGTAGTACACCACCTATAACTTTGGTTAAGCTTACCAGGTTATAGTATCATTAACCATAACCTTCACTTAACTTCATCAAAGTTATAGTACCTTCAGCTATAACTTCCACTCAACTTTAGTGAAGTTATAGCACTTCAAGCTATAACTTTATACGTACGAGGTTATAGTATCATCAACTATAACTCTCTTCCGTCACGGGTTAGTCCTCTATAACACCGTCACCGAGGGGTCGACTCCACGGTACAAACCGCCATGTCACCACAACGAGTCTTGTTATAGTACACCGCACCATAACGTCACTTTCAAAGTTATAACTCAAATAGGTATAATTAGGGTAACTTACATGCAAAGTTATAGCAACTTCAGCTATAACCTCAATGATGTAAACCAAACCCTAATTTCTTAACATAAGCAATCCCTAGCCTCTCCCACAAGGAGAAGCCAAAACCCTAGGCCACGGCCAACCCTAGGGGCCGCGCCTCCAAAACGACGCTAGGGTTCTCGATTTGAACCCTAGTTCGCGCACCAAATAATTAATTGAAAATAAAATAACAACATAAATATTAAATGCAATTAAACATGTGAATCATAAGCATAAATAACCACACAAACAATTAATCATACAATCAATTATTATACCATGTTAATAATTCACTTTCTATAAACACAATTAAAGGAAAACACCTAGTTACCTTTATTACGCAATAAAGACCGCAAAATAATCTTCATCTTCATAAAAACGCTATTAATATTGTCCTACACGAATCCTCCACCAAAACATTCCCAAAAGAAAGGCATCTTCTTATTCTTCTTCTTATTTACCCATTAATATAGAAACCCTAAAGGTAGGTCTAAACTCCATACAATCGAGTCCCTTAAAAATATTATGAATAGAATATATTGTAGAGGTAAGAGCCAGGATTGTAAATATATAATTTATATTTGATTTGGATGAAGAAATTTGCATAACAATGGAGTTAAAGGGAGAAGAACGAAAAGAGAGGAAGAAGATAGGTCACGGCTGGAAAAACGAAGCAGCAAGAAAATATTGATGCTAGCTTAGGGTTTATTTATATTTATAAGAGAATTTAAGTGAGCTTTTGATCCAATAGCTCACAAGATGGATAATCCAATTACAAATTAGGTTTAGAATAATGAAAACGCTCAAAGAGTTTATATAGGAGAAGTAGCTATTAAATTAAAATAGTAAAATCGTGCACGGACATTTTAACCCATCCAAATTAGGTAAAAACGGAAAATAATAAAATAGAGATCGCAAACGTTAAATACGCATTAAATAATTAAACTCGCAAAAAATAATTATTTTAATAAATAAATTTCCGGATAATATTTATTATAAAAACACGGGGTGTTACAATCCTACCCTTTAAAAACAAGTTTCGTCCTCGAAACTTGATTTTTTTTATAAAAGAAAGCCAAATAAAAGGGCAACAGCTAGCTCCAAAGAAAAACACACAACTACGGCACTCGCTGCGCACTCTGATCACTAAAAGCTTCCTGACAAAGGCAAACTCCTATTTCTTAACTTTGACATCAATTACAAATTCTATAACTCGCCAAATCCCAATAGGCTCACATCACCACAAACAACTCAAATTCTCACTCAATCTCCTTCCATCCTTAACCGCAATTAACTTTATACCTTTCAATATTTTAAGACAATTTCCTCAACGACCATGATCATTGACATTCCACAACTTTCATAGCTTAATCTATTTCCATAAGCACATTTAGCTTATTCAAACGAACATCTAGCTTCCTCAATTCATCAGATTTCAATATCCTCATAAGCTATTTCATAACCGAACTCCACAAATTATTCATCCATAACTTCCAAAACTGCGATTCCATTAACCACGACTTTCAATTATATCCTTAAGTACAACAAAGGTATAATGAGCCACAAACTTTCATTCTTGTCCATATCATCCTAAACGACCTTAATAATATTACACTCTCCATTAAGATAGTACATAATTAAATCAACTTCACCAGATTATCACTAACTTATATCCACCAACACAAATTTCGCAATAAACACAACTATATCCTCAAATTAGCCGTGTTATACCCTACAACCTTATAACACCAACTCACATACATTCACCATGTATACACCTTTGACATGGACACTAAATTTCCACAAAAGAATTATCCATTAAGTAACCACACGCCTTGAGATCAACAACTCTCCTCATAAATACCAAACTCCTTTATATAACAAGTTCAACGCTCAAGCATTAACTTTCAACCTCATGATGAAAGACACTCACTAATCACCAAGATATAATACCTATTATTGCCCAAATTGTAACACTTACAAAATCCATTTATAAATCATCTTGTAAAATTAATACTCATTACAGAAATCAAAGGGTAAGACACACCGATTAGTGAAAATAGAAATTTTAAGGCTATCAAAACAAAGATAAGATCGAAGGACATTACGAGGACTTGAAATAGATCAATGTTAAGAAGCAAAGAGAAGGAGCTGAATTAAATGAGAGATATGAATGCTTTAATCAAGGAAATCGATTAAGGGACACCAATCCTAAAGAAACACGTAAACATACAACAAGTCAAAGAGAAACCCAAGATAGTAGCCCAAAGGATACTAACAAAATAAAAACAAAATTGTAAAAACTAAAATCTTACATTTCTCATATCCATACTCTTTTAACCTCTTCTTGATATTGACGAAAGCCTATTATCTTCCAAAATATCAACACCTAAGAAGACTTCCATGAAAAAAAACATTGTACAATCTATGTCCTCATAAAATCGATATCATTCCCTATTACATCACATTCTAAATAAGAGCGCTAATAAACTTTTAAAACATTTTGCTCATCACCACCTAAGAATTCCTTCAAAGCCAAGGTCATCAGACAAATCCTTTAGTAACAAGCCTTTGATTCCTCAAATGATACTCCAAACGAGTATAGCACTAAAATCCTCAAATTACTTTTATATACTCCAATATAACTTTCATTATACCATTATCCTCGACAACTAATACGCGAAAATTCAAAATAATAAATTTATCCCACATTCTAATTTTAACGCATCTAAGTCCACTAATTCGCGTAACAATTATAACACTTACATCTTAATTCTATTCCTCAAATCATTATTCATCTATTCCATTAATAATTCACTAGTCTAATCACCACACTTCTCCAACACATTAAGAACCTCAAAACTCAATATCTCCAGCCTTTCGAATAACGAGCTAACCAACCCAAGGGACACTTCATTTTACTACTGGAATATCCAATCCATATAACTTGCACAACTTATCACTTACTTAGAGAAAAATTAAACTATCCCTCACACTTCCGAGTACTCCAAATAATCATTCCCAAAAAGATAACTATAATTTATCACTTTGCAGCGAGCCGTCGACCATACGCATGGAATTCAGACTAACTCCCCAATAATTCAAATGCACTCATATCTAATCCCAAATTCTAATAATTATTATCATAAGAAATACTGACCTTATATTCCAAAATAAAATATCAATAACTAATGACGGCTCACAAATAATAACCGACCAATAAAACGGTTCTATATGAAAATCAGATACACACATTGGAGAATAAAAGACACCAAGTCACTCTATAAATTCACAACATAATTAGGGAAAACTATTCTAATTCTCTTGCACCGCTTAATCACTCGAAACCTAGTAACTCCTCTAGGCAAATCGCCTAAGCTTTAATTGCGAAGTTCCACAACAATATCCATAAGATCATTGACTACTACCATAAGATTTAAACGTATTCCTACAATCCCAATATAAATCGTTCAAACTAATTCCTCAAGTAAAATATTCAATGAAATCCAAAATGAATACGAAATGGTTGACTTTCACATAAAATGCTTATATACTCACTAACTAGATCCTCAAAATTAACGGTAGACATTCCATAATACTCCATCATCACCAACCTACCTCCATCAAACAAGGTGAAGGGAATAGGACTCCCAACCAAAAAAGATTAGCATTAACAAACACCATGAATAAACTCAAAGATTTTTCCTTTCTAACTCAAACCTCTAACGAGTTTACTATAAATCACACGAATCTAGTTCCTCAAAGATTGTAAATCCACAACATGATAAGACAGTACCCAAACTTTAAGTTCCATTCTACAATTCGCTACAACCATACTATGCACCTTGAACATCAATAATAACTTCTATCCTTCACATCATTAACCATGATAAACACCTAAGTTAACCCATCAAATTAAGGATAAGATGTGACACCCTCAAATTTGCGGAAAGAAAAAAATAATTTAACTAAATAAAAGATGATAATACATAACAAAGGTGTCTTAAATAAAAAGGTTCACAACAAAAAGGAAATAATATTATACAAAAGAAATATCCAAAACGGGAGACATATCTCCCGTACAAATACGGAAATAAAAGAGTGTATAATAATATACAATCCTAAGAACCGAATATGGGTCCAAGGTAAATACTTCGCTCGCTAGCTCGTCAATGTACCCAAGTATGCATCACAAACCTGCCAACCGCATTAAATATAAACACGGAAGCCACAGTCAGTGGGGAGTAACTCCGAGTTCTCCCAGCCACGAAATGTCGAGTTTAATAAAACATGAATAACATAAAAGCAATGTATATGGAAAATACAAAACCTTAACGAATACGATATGCTTTTCATGTTATGAAACAAATAACTAACATATAACCTAGCATGTGAAAGCTATCCTGTGAAACCGTTAACAATCTATAACTCGAGGTAGGGAAGCTGGTATGCTGGCACAGAGGTTACATTTAAAACATGGCCCTGATACACTCAAACCCTAATCATACTAACTATCATGTGAATCAGTTAACAACCGTTAATCCAAACTCTATCAACCTTAGCCGGCTTGCATCTCACCTTCTAAGACTCATAGAATAATCAAACATGAAAGACCAATACTTCTAGAAACAGGCATAAGTTCTTAGTCCAGTCAATAGTCGACTTCTGTAACTCGAGGCTATACCACAAGGTAGGAAAACATCCTAGTCCTAGACTGATAAGACCTAGCGACAACAGCTATTCCATTCCCCGTCTCATGACCAAAAGTACACAAGAATCTCTACTTGGCGACCCCCTAGACAGAGTTGGCTAGTACTTAAGCTGGCTCCATTCCCAAAGTGGAACTATTAGGCAACCATGCCCCGACTTGGATATAAACCCACCAAGCCGGGACACAAAAGCTATCAAGCTGTGAACTCCATATGCTCGTTAAAGACAGTACGGGCCTATCAATGTCATGGTCCAAGCTACTCATTTAGAATTAGAATGGTCAAGACGCCATATACTCATAATTCTCTATGGGTACTTAGTCAACACGACAATATATCATACAATCCAACAGTCACGGAAACAACTTCCTATCATGTGACTAATTGCATATAAATCATATTCAAATAACATTTCGCCTCATATCTACTAAGGCTAATTCATTAATTAAATACAACCTTACTTGAAGACAAATCCCCGACCCGAGTCCCGCGACGGGTCATCAGTCAAAACGGGGCTGACTAGATCTTAGTTGGACCAAACCCGTTTGGTCAAACCGGCTAGAAACAGAGTCTTTTTACCCTATGAGACTTTGAA
>JAIUZE010039716.1:0-11855 GCA_022085475.1 Heliosperma pusillum | reverse complement strand
AGACGATATTAGCAATTTTGCTAAACACTTGTTCTTTGCTAACATTTTAAGAGACCCCGTCTCTTTATTGTATTTCCGTATTTAGTTTGTAATATTTTGACATTCCTCGTTTTATTTAACTTGCATGTATAAAAGTTTTTAAAACTACCTAGTTCCGCTATATAATTCACATGCTTGTATGTTTTATATTTCCGCATTCGCGAGGGTTGTCACAATCACGACATGACCTTAAGTGATCTACTAAAGATTTCATTGTAAAGACATCGAATCTTAGCTTCGAGATAGACTAGTTCTATAAGCTAAAGAGGTGTACTCATATTCATGTCAATTACAATCTTTATAAGTGGTGAGGCCAATTGGTTTGGTAGACTCCCTACTTTGAGTTCAATAACTCAATTTTGACTTAGTAATTGATCTTTCAAAGTGAGAATCGAATTCTTAACCTTTTATTATGATGATCCAATCATCATAATACTAATATGATCAATTTGAGTCGATACAATTTATGTTATTTGCGTAAGTATAGTATGATGACAAGTTTTTTTTTTAGAACTAAAAAGTTACAACAAACCGAATGACTTGGGTTGAGAACGAAGTCACTAAATCCAATTACAACCAATGTCAATAAAAGGAATTGAACAAATTTCCATGTCAAACAAGGAAATTATAAAAGTTCTAAAAACAAAGTCTCAAAATACATCCCAAAATTTTGACAATTCAAAATGAGACCAAGCTTCCATAGGTCTTCAATCATGGGTAGCTACCTTAGCTTCCATTGAAGAGCCTTCTTAGACTTGCCTGTCCTTGCCTTTATCCTTGCTAGGATGCCCTAATTACAATTAAATAGGGTAAGAATCACAACTCGTATCTATATACCAAAGTTGAGATCATAACATAAACGATAGGGATAAATTACCAACTGAAACATCTTTTCAGTTTTGATATCTAGATATTTAGTGCAATTCCTCTTCCAATGCCCTATGCCATTACAATAATGGCACTTGTCCTCGGTTGAGGCACCTTTCTTAGGTTTGGGTGAGCTTTTCTCAATAGCTTTTTCCCTTTCCTTTGAAGGTGGAGGGCTTCTTCCCTTTACTAGCACCTTTCTTGAACTTTCCCTTACTATTATATCCTTGGAGGTGCTAACATTTAGTCTCATGTCTCTCTCAGCTTGCACAAGCATCTTTTGGATATCATGAAGAGAGGTTTCTCATGTTATGCATATAGTAGTTTACCCTAAACTTCACATATGCTATGATTTTCCCCAAGGAATGTTAGACTCGGTCGATAACGAGTTGTTCGGGAATGGTCACCCCTTGCAATTTAAGAGTCTCAACATGCTCAATCACTTTGAGTATATGAGGGCTAACTTTTGGTCCTCTTTTAGGTTTATGTTGAATAATGTGGAAGCCGTCTTATATTGTAAGATCCTAGGAGTTTGTGAAAAACATGGTCACAAGCTTGGCATAGATATCATAGGCCTTGCTCATCTTATGACATTCCCTTGATGATCGGCCTCCATCGAGAAGATTAAAATGTTTTTGATCGCGGCGGACTCTTTGTGGCTAGCCTCATAGGCTCGCCTTGCGTGGCGGTTGACCTTTCATTAGGTGCGGTGGGAGAGGCCTTGGCAAGGTAACGAAACCTGTCGTCACCCGCCGTGGCCAAGCGGAGTTGCATATCCCAATTGGTAAAATTAGCGCCATTCTTTTCTAACTAGCATCGATCCATGAAGGATCAAAGCCATGAAACATTCGTGAGAGTTGGAGCATAGGTGGTGGTGGATGAATTAGCATTTGCCATTGCGAATGAACAATATTAACTACAAATTTTAAGACATAAAGGAAATGTCAACATTTATCATTTTAAATACATGTAAACATTTTAAACAAGTTTAGCATTTAAATAGTGACCTCTACCCAACTATTATAAATGATTCCGAGATCCAAATTCATATCAACTTGGGCACGGTAAGCCGATTCATCCCTTATTAACATAATTCGGTGGATTAACTCTTTAATCGATTCTACATTAGAACTCTCGGTTGATAATATTACTTTAATATTTATCTTTAGCCCGGAACACATGCGGCTACGGTCGCGAATACTTCCGTTGAGCTCAATCCAAATTTCGAAATAATAACATTTATTACCCCACTTACCCAACGTAACAAGTTTAGCACCCCGGTGAGCCGAGCCTACTTCCTTGCGAAATTGGGATTCATGGGTTCTACATTTGGCAAGGCTTGATCTCAATTATTTATCATGAGAGGTCTTGTCAATTTATAATCTATCATGTTAAAGTGAACTAAATCGATGAATTAACGATTATTTAAATTGACACGGTCAAATACTCGATAAATATGCATGTCATGTTATGGCGATTTGGCAATGCATGCAAACATATTAAATAAAAATGCAAGCATAAAAATAAAACTCCTAGTATGGCCTTTCCTAGAATAGAAAATCATATATTCTATTACAAATTCGGAAACCAACTCCTTTGGTCCCTTGAACTTCATAAGCACGCCTCCCAAGGTCACCGTCTCTCTCGGACCTCCTTTCCGAATGGCACCGTCTTTGGGAAATTCCGGTTTTACAATTAGTTACAAAATATAAAATAAAATTACAATAATTTCTTATTATACATTTGTAAAATAAAATAATACAATAAAAGTGATACGAGATCACATTAAATTACAACCGAATCAATATTCCCTTACATATCGGGCAATATCGATTAAAACTAAGGCCATACAAGGAAAAATTACATAATTCCAAATTACATAAACCAAAATATGACATTCATAAATAAAATGCAGCATTATAATATATATAAAACATGTTTATGTTAAATGCCAAATCGCTCTATAATACGGTTTATATCGAATATAACCCGGTTTTATGGAAATGCGTGATAATAACACTTTAAAATCACCAAACAATACTTAAATCATATTTAAGTCCAAGTTAATTATCCCAACTCATTTAGGCCTCAAAAATTAGTCATCACACAATTTTTGACAATAATTCAACTTGTTGTTATATAATTGCTCATATTAGACTTTTAAAATCATATTTTAATCAAATAAATCCAAATTTAATTACAATAATTTCAAAATTTGAATTTTAAATTTTTGTACATTCTGGAACATTTCCATGACACTCATAATGTCAAAAATCATGGTTAAAAATTTCGAATCGGTTTTTGAGAAAAATGGTTGCGCTTTATCGGTTTTATCAAATAAAATACATAAAGCATGCAAAACTTAATCATATTAAATTTTCAACATTAGATCTGAAATGTGGGACATTTAAGAAACTAGGAATAATTTTCTCATGACATGAAATTTATTCTAGCTATATTTGCTAAATAATTCACTATTTATGCCATTTTTACATTAAAAATTCATAAATCATGCTAGATAAATCACATCAGTCTGAAATTTTCCGGTCTACCAGGAAAATATGCATGTGACAAAATACTAAAATTTCATCATCACATTCAAAATGGAAGTAGTTTTAACCATTTGACCTTTATTTATTTTATTTTATCATATAAAAATCATAAATCACACGAACTAAATCAAATTCATTCGAAATTATACATACAGTAAGAAAAATGCATGTGTGATATTGTGTAAAAATTTCAAGGTCATAAGATAAGTCTAACTATTTTTAGCATTTTAAACATCATTTTACTCTTTAAAATGTAATAAAAATACTAAAAATCATATTTGAGCACTATAAATTTCCATAAATCATCAAAATGACCTAAAATCATATAAGGACCAGAATATATTGACATGCAAATAACTTTGTGGTTTTATCTTATAAAACACAAATTACTAGTTTTCCTTAAGTTACCATAACTCGAAAAAACTATAAATCGATTATGCATGCAACAACCTTGGCTCTTGATACCGCTTGTAAGTATAATTAACTCGATATTAGACATTTCTAATATCATCTTATTAATAGTTTACTCTTAAACTATTAGGACCTTATGCATGCATAACAAAATATAAAGCAAAGAACCATTTCTTACATTGATTATGAAAATATGGGCACAATATTTGAACTCCTTTCAAATATTGTTCTTGAGCTAGAATGAGAAAGATGATCTTCCAAGTTTCAAATTAGAAACTCTCCAATTAGTTGCACCCAAGACAACCCTTTTTATCTCTACTAAAATACTACACTAGTATTATTAGTAGTAATCCTTTAAAATAAATCTAATAACTCTATTACTACACTAGTAATGTTACTAGAAAATATGAACTCTAAGTATTATGTAAACTTCTTAAGTTTAGTGAGAGGTTAGAGAGAAGTAGAGATTTTGCATGAATGAATTGTATGAGATGGAGTGTTCAATATAAGAGGAAAAATCCTCTTGATGATGCATGTGGCATCCGGCCACTACCCACACCACATGGGTGGAGTGTTGCCTTTCAATTGTTCTTAACAAGAAAGGTTGAGTGTTGGCAATAGTTTTTGTGCAATGATTATGTCTAATTCTTAATTAGAATAATACACAAAAATCACCCTCTTGGTACACTACCATAAAAACCGGTGCACCCATGTAATATGGGTGTCCATTTTATTTTTGCAATTTGTCATTTGTCACAAGTGTGACATGTGACATGTAATTAGGCTTATAAATGTACATTTAACTAATTTAAATGCAATTTCATAACAAATAAATTAGACTTAACATTTTAAGTCACATTTTATAATTACATGTAAATAAAATGGGTCCTCTCATATTTGGTTCAAATAATCTACAACAATTTGTAATTATAATTAACCAAATTAACTTATCTCAAATGTTTCATAAACATAATGCATTCTTAGTAATATAACAATTAAATTACTAAAAAGAATCTTATTTAATCATATTACAATAAGATATATTTCTCACTTACAATTTAAACTTGGTTCAATTTAAGGGATTAATTAATCTGTATCACTATACAATTAATTAATGTACATGATTAGGGGATTGTCCTTTAGGTGTGATCTCAAGGGATCAACTGATCACCACCGTCATACGACAGTAACGTCAAACTCAATTGAGCCAATCATTACCGATTTATGTTGACCATTTGACTATAATATTCATCATCCCTTTGTATTCTTATTATTGAGATTTAATTATGTGATCGCACTATTGTTGAGGACATTTACTCCAACATACACCCCCTTGGAAAAGGCAAGGAGAAGATGAAGAATCTTGAGATGGAGACCTTTGAAATTGAAGACCAAGGAGAGTTAGTAGTTGGTCATGAAGAATTATCAAAGAATGGGAAAGGGACATCCACAAGCAAGGACCCCAAGGGAGACACTTCAAAGATGGGTAAAGACATTATTGATGATAATGAGGTAGAGGAATACATACCGGAAGCCCCATTTCCTAGTGCTTTGCTAAGCACAAGAAAATATGACAAGGAGAACGACTTGTATGAAACTTTCCGGAAATGTGAGGTAAACATGCCTCTTCTTAAGTTGTTAAATAGTGTCCCTAGGTATGCAAAGTTCTTGACAAGAACTTTGTACACCTAAGAGAAAGCCTAAGAAAGGAACCAATAAGGTTAGGGTGAGTGAGCATGTTTCGACAATTTTCAAGCAAAATTTACCAAAGAAATGTGGAGACCCGGGCATGTTCACCATCCCTTGCACCATTGGAGGGCAAAGTTTCAAACGTGCCATGTTAGACCTTGGAGCCTCTATTAACGTCATGTCCCTATCCATCTATGAGACCCTAGGCTTAGGACCTTTGTCTAAGACCAGGGTGGTTATTCAATTAGCCGATAGGTCTAGTGTCTATCCCAAAGGCTTGATTGAGGATGTGCTAGTAGAGGTAGATAACCTTGTCTTCCCGGCGGATTTCTATGTTTTAGACATGGAGTCTAGTACAAGTGCCACTCCCCTTCTCCTTGGTAGGCCATTCATGAAAACCTCTAAGACCAAGATTGATGTTTCAAACGGATGTTTGACAATGGAGTTCGAGGGAAAGAAATTGACCTATAATATCTATGACTCTATGAGACACCCTAGTGATGTTCAATCTTGTTTTTCCTTAGATATTTTCGAGCCTTTGGTACCTAAAATGTACAAGTTATGTGATAGGGACCCACTTGAGGTGGCCCTAACTAAAAATGTGGAAGAAGAGGAGTTGCGTTTTTTGTTGTCGATTGATGGGCAGGAACATCTCAAGAACTTGGAGAAAGAAGAGCCACCAGACAATTACGAATAACTCAACACCATCGACTATAAATAAATGGCAAACCGTGTAAATATGCTATTCTTGTAAATATTTCATTTAAGTTTCATTGTAAATTTTTAGCATTTGAGTTCTTTTTAAGTAATTAGAAATTGCATCAATCAAAATTTTTTGAAGTTACTAACGGTTTTGTGAAGATTTTGCAAGTTTTCGGCCGCCTCGGGATGCGTGCCACTGGTAAAAAGTGCGGGACTCGGTGAAATTTTCATATTGAAGGTTATTATGGGTCATTGGAGTGAAAATCTAAGTATAATGATGTTTGGAAGACTTAGCCAAAATTTGGCTAAGTGCAAAGCATGAAGGAATCCGGCAGTGAAGGACGCTGTCAGCGTCCCAGGACGCTGCCAGCGTCGAATGCAGATTTCAGCCCCTTTATTCCTAAGTTGCACGAATTCTTCACCATTCTATCTTCAATTTTCACGAACCAAAACCCCCAAAAACAACCCTAATCCTTCAAAACTTCATTTTTCTCCCCCAAATCTTCACAAACCTTCATCAAAATCAATCAAATTCTTCATCCTAACCTTCATTCTACCTTCAAACACCTCAAAATCAACCTAAATCACTCACAATCTCAGAAAAATCCCTCTTTGAAAACCTAGAAAACTCTTCCTTGAATTCGAATTTAAGGAGCTTTAGTGGGTTTTTAA
Organism: Heliosperma pusillum; assembly: GCA_022085475.1. Lineage (NCBI taxonomy): Eukaryota > Viridiplantae > Streptophyta > Magnoliopsida > Caryophyllales > Caryophyllaceae > Heliosperma > Heliosperma pusillum. The sequence continues at coordinate 4,923 of JAIUZE010039716.1, read as the reverse complement.
AGGGTTTTTGACGGATTCATTGCTTATTCTAGTCATCAAGGAGCTTAAGTTTTGTGGAATCGGAAAGGTATAACATCATACTAAACTTTTTCTATTATTCTTTGATTTTTGCTCGAAAATTAGGCTTGAATTAGTCTTAGTTTGAGTTTTTCCCTTGCCCTTGTTGATTGTGTAGCTAGGATTGGTAAAAAATTTTCTGAGTAAGGCATAAGAATTCAACAAACACTAAGCTTTTGAGGTGTTGAGATTGTTGCACACCAAGTGTTTGTTGAATTGCTTGTTTGAGTGAAAAACTTCTTTGAGTGTTTGCTTGTTGTTGTGTTTTATTGTATTGTTGAAATTTTTGCAGAAAATGGCTCCTAAAATCTCCAAGTTGTTTGGGAAGGGAAAGAATAAGAGGGCCACGGTGAGTGAGCCTGACACCGATGTTGTAACGGTGTTCATGGGTTATGAGAGGTTGAGTGCTCAACATAAAAAAATCTGGGACAAACTTACCGCACCCCGCCAACAACCCCTTATAACCACAAAATTCTTTTCCCCAAGCACCCTCCATGCCTTGGGCATGTTCGACTTAACAAGGCATATGCTAGCTAAAGTAGGGCTAGAAGCTTATCTCGAACCGGACTCTTGAGATCACACCTATAAGAGTTTCGCGTACGAGTTTCTAGCAACCTTGTCCGAGTTGGACGTTCCCGAGGGTAATGAAAGAGCCTACCGCTTCTGTCTCAACCAAACTTGGCACAACGCCCCAATCTCCGAAATTCGCCAAATCCTAAAAATCACAAAAACCCCCGAAGAAATTAGATGCCCCAAAGGGAAAATGCACATCATGTGGAGCAATATTACGGGTTGTAACACCGCATCTAAGGATGCCAAACTCTCCACAATCACCAACCCCGTACTCCGACTCATCACCCGGTTCCTTACCACCATTTTTAACTCCGCGGGAGAGCCCGCTAGAGTACCGGAGACCATCCGGTTGTGTTTATGGACTATGCTCCCGGAAGGGGTGGGGGTACCGGATTGGGCGGACTTGTTTATGAGAGCTTGCATTAAACACCGACAAAAATCTACTAAAGCAAGTATCCACCTTGGGGGGGTAATTACCTTTTTGGTGCAACACTATGAGGGGGGGATTGATGAGGAGCAAGAGGTAAACTCTTGTAAGGGTTTGACAAGGTACAACCACTTTGGCCTAGAGGAGGTACACATGTTCAAAATTAGCAAAGAGGAACCTTTGAGAGGATTTTGGTTGGGGAGTGATGGCCTTAGCTATATGAAGATGCCTTGCCCTTCAAACAACCCTTTACCTAGGGGGCCAAACTCGGAGGATTTCTTTTGCCCTAGGGAAGAGAGTTTGGGAGAGAGTAGTAATGAGACGGAGGTAGAGGAAGTGCCATTGCGGCAAAGAAGAAGGCTAAGGAGAGAGCAAGGTGAGGGAAGTGAGCGAGTTAACGAGGAGAGGGAGATCCTCGCAATTGAGCAAGGACCTTTCCAAAACCCACCTTTTCAACAACAACAACAACAACAACAACCACCACCACCATACCATTCCCAATCATCTTACCAAAGCCACCAAGACACCGACACCCCAATGTTTGACGCGGAGACTCGTTCTAGCATTCCAATGGAGCCATGGCAACAACAAATGGTATCCTACTTTGCTAGCACCAACGATGTCTTAAAGCACATAAGTGGAAGGGTGGACGATTCTTACAATTGGCAACAAAGACAAGGAGGTAGGCTAGAGTCCTTAGATGATTGGCATAATGTAGTGAAGGCAAGGGAGAGGTTGAGAGAGGAGGCAGAGAGGGCTCAACAAGAAGAGTGGAGGGGGTTGGTAGCACGGCAAGAGGAAGACCGCCTTTGGAGGGAGCAACAAGACCAAAGGTGGCAAGAGCAAAATGACATGTGGGCGACACAAAATACTTGGAGGGAGCAAGCCACAAACCATTTCGAAGCTCAAAATGAGCGCCACCACACTTACCTTCAAGATTCATATGAAGATGCGGTGGCACAAGAAGATGTTTATGGTTTGGCTAGCTCACTTTTCGGCATGTCCATCCACCAAAACCCGGGCTACCCCACTCCTTATACACAAGAGGCCCTTGATGAAGGCCTAGAAAGAAGAAGAAGGGTTAGAGAAGAAAGAGAGAGGAGGAGAAACCGAGGAGGTGCCTCGGGTTCTTCTCATTTCAACAATTGATGAAGCACCCCGACCTTTTCCCCTACAATCAGGACATTGTATGATCTAAGTGTGGGGGAGAGGATTGTATATAGTTATTTTGTTTTGATGCATTTTATATTGTTTTGTTTTGTTTTGAGGAAAAAGAAAGAAAAAAAAGAAAAAAAAAAAGAGAAAGAAAAAAAAGAAAAAAAAAGAGAAAAAAAAATTGAAAAACCCCGGCTAGGTGAAAACCCACAAGGGTGGGCACCTAGGCAAAAATTGGGAAGGTGGCCGAGGACGGAATGAAAATCCGAAAGGGCATTCCGGGCAAAATGAAAAATCGAGTTGCGAGCCACCATTTAGACGAAAGGAAAAGCTAAGGTGAAAACCCGAAAGGGCACCTTAGGCAAAATGAGGGATTTTCAAGAAAAAAAATGGAAAAAGAAAAAAAAAGAAAAAAAAATTGAGCAAAATACTTCCGATGATGAGGATTTTTGGAGGGAAAAGAAGGGAGAAATAAGGAGGAATTTGGAAGGAGGTTAGCTTAGAATTTCTTTTTTTTTTTTGAGTCACAAATTTGGTTCCAAATCGGTGGAATTCTCTTGTGGTTGCTTGGTTGTGCGAATTGTGTAGTTTGGGGCCAACCAAGTAACCATACTATACACTAGTGGAGTAATAAGGGGGTGATATAAGAAGTGGAGTTGCATGGAGTTTGGTGATGAGGGCCATCTCGCTATGCCTTGGAATAAGGCAAAGATGGTCATACTACATTCTTGGGAGCTATAAGAAGAAAGGAGTTGAGGTGAGATGAGTCGGAGTTGGCGGTGTGTCGAGTCTTGTATTGAGGGAGTTATAAGTAGGAAGTGGTAAGGGAAGAGTGTGTTAAAACAACTTTGAGTCATTTTCTTTTAATAGGTGGTTGTGTTTTGAGGGAGTTATAAGAAGGTAGTGGTGAGGGAAGAGAGGTCATTACCTTCACATGCTATGTTTGGACTCGTGTTTGTCTTGCTAATCTCGAGTTTTTACTCGGGACGAGTAAAAGTCCAAGTGTGGGGGTATTTGACAACACCAAAATGTTGTTGGAGCAAGTGTCCTCCACAATAGTGCATTTATATTATAAATCTCATTTTGGAATATTAGTGGGATGACTAGTATTTTGATACTCCACGTCAGTTGATTAACGTAAATCGATAACGGTCAGCTGACTAGAGTTAGACGTTATTGTCGTATGACGGCGGTAATCAACTGACCCCTTTCGGTCACACCTATAGGATGAGACCCAAACAGAAATCTAATTATTTGTATACGATACATATTAATTAGTACTTTATATATATATTTGATATATGTTTAGTTACGAGAGTTATTTATTGGAAATTGAGTTACGAACTCATTCCGGGTAAGTTTATTAGTCAATTATATGATAATTGACTGAATAAATTTTACGTCTTATTTTAATATGATTGAATAAGATTTAATTAAATGATTAATAGTTAATTCATTAAATTAGTTGACGTTATGCATATACTTTGAGGTAGAGGTGATTAGTTAATTATATTTACAAGGAGTTGTAAAATAATCTAACTAGGCATTGTGGGACCCATTATATATTGATATAATGATAAAATATCACTTAAAAGTTAAGTGTATATTATTTATTAATTTGAGTCATATAATTGTTATATGATCAAATTAACCCTTAATTATACAAGATAATTAAACATATGATTATAAGTATTTGTGGGACAAATATCAAAAGTCAAAATGGACCACATGACACTAGTGGGTGCCGAAATTTTGGTAGTGTATAACATGATCATTGTTGTTTCTTGTATTACACTACAACATGTGATCATGTCATGTTTATGACACATGATCATGTTCTAATTCACATCTACACTCAACCAATTTGCATGGGATTATTTTAAGCAAATAAGGGGCCACTCATGCATGTTTGGCCGGACCATAGTGTCCTTAAATGGACAAATTTTGTTGTTCATTTTACTTGCTTGTTCATTCTTATTTTGATGCTTATCTCACTAAAAATCCTCATCTCTCTAAAACCTCTCAAACACTAATATTTCCTATTACTAGAGTAGTAATAAAATCTAATATTAGTTCATCTTATCACTTGTGTTTTCTAGTCAAAAACTAAGTGATTAGTTTGGGTTCTCTCTTGGGTGCTTCTTAAAGGAGGTCTTCTAATTTGAAGATTACAAGGAGGATCATCTATTTCTTTCTAGCACAAGAACAACAAGAAAGGTGTTTCTTGTTGTGCCCATATAAACCGAAATTTCCCAATGTAAGGAAATTTCTTCTTACTTTTTATTATGCATTTTAAATTGCATGCATGTTACATAGATCTTTAATAAACACTAAATTAACAAGTAATTTAGTAACTAATTAGAGGAGTCAAATTAGGGTCTATGAACTTTCAAATGTGTTGTGTCTAGTAGTATTTATGTGACGCCCTCGAATTTGCGGAAAGATAAACAAGTAATTTAAATAAATAAAAGATGAGAATACGTTTCTAATAGGTTCACATTAGTGAAAATCGGTAAATTTTAAAACCGGAACATGCTATTAAATATATTCATCATAACAAAGGTGTCTTAAAGAAAAAGGTTCATAACAAAAAGGAAATAATATTATACATAAGAAGTATCTGAAACGGGAGACATATCTCCCGTATAAATACAGAAATAAAAGAGTGTATAGTATATACAATCCTAAGAACCGAATATAGGTCCAAGGTA
>JAIUZE010039702.1:0-14624 GCA_022085475.1 Heliosperma pusillum | reverse complement strand
CTTCACCCAAAATATACGAGTATCCAAACTCGTCTTCAAAATCTTCCCCTATACAAATATGACAAGAAAACATTATTAGCACATAAAACTAAATTTCTCATAATTAAAGTGTTGAAAATGATCTTGACGGAATTGAAATTAAACCATACGTGAAGATGGAGAGCGAAGAGGAGAGTCTAGAAATATAAGATAGGAAGGATTTAATTAAGAAATGAAGGTTTTATGAAGGTTTTGCTCAAGAACAACGAAGAACAAATGATGAACGACGAAGAACACGAAGAACGATTAAAGAAAGTGATATTTTGATCTTAATTTGATTTGTTGAAAAATGAAAAGTTGTTAGTGAGTAGTGAAGGGTGAGGGGGCCGTGTAATTATAGGCAAAAAGGAATGTCGGGTTTTGAAATTGTTGTTACGTAATTGACTCGCGTTTAATAATTATTTTACGGTAAACGATTAAATATAATTAACGATAAGGTTAATTAAACTAAATATCATGATATTATGCTATTAATAATCAAAAGAAAGACAAATATCTAGTCCTATTAGAGGACTTAGGAGCCGTGTGGGATGGTGAGAAGACGGATCTGATTTAGAGCGTTTTGCGTAATTTTCGTTAACTGATCGATAAAGTTAATAAATATCTAGATATTATGATATTGTAATCAAAAGTAATGAAAATATCAAGCCCTATTAGAGGGTGAATGAGCCGTGTAGAATTGGCAAGAACCGGGTCTGATTTTTTTCTCGATTTGCGAAATCTCCGTTGACGGATCGATAAAGTAACAAATATATAAGATATTTGTATTAGTTTAATCGAAAGAATTAAAATATCTCAAGTGAGTGGAAAACGATGACATGGGCGCGTGACTCATGCCAAAGTCGAGTTTCGAGTTTGTTACCGGGATTTCGATGACTCGGGAATAGTTAAATGACGTTCCGCGTTAAAACCGGTTATAAAGTAAAAGTATTCTCTTAAATTACGAATAAATTATCAATAATTAATTAAATTTGATAAAATCTTAATAAATCTAAATAAAAATAAATCAAAAGTATTATTTTTTTAAATAAAAGTTCGGTCTTCATACTTATGAGACGAGTCGGGAAAAAGTCAACGGAAGTCAAAGTTGACTGAAAAGTCGAGAAAAGTCGAAGATGACTTAAAAGTCAAGAAAAGTTTAGGACGACTTAAAAGTCAAGAAAAAGTCAATGACGACTTTAAAAAGTCAAAGAAAAGTCAAAGACGACTTAAAAGTCAAGAAAAGTCAAAGATGACTAAAAACGGTCTTTTCATGGAATCTCTCAAAAATTCCAAATACGAACGCGGAATTTCAAAATAAGACTCGAAACAATAAATTCTATTTTAAAAACTTAAGTTCTACTGAAAAGTGTTAGTAAATATTTTTACTAGAAAAATTGGATATTTTTCGGGTTGTTACATGCTTGACTAGTTCCCGACATCTTGGAAACAGAGGTAAGAAACCGAAGACGGATCAAAACACGATCGACAATTCTAGCACACCTACTCAAAAGGACTCGACTTGTGAAGTGGGAGTGTGCCACTGTGTTTAAGTGAGTTTTGAAAATGACTAGTTTTGAAATGTTTGTCATAGAAAACCGTAGTATTGTTGTAGGAGTGTCGATTTGAAGTGGAGAAATGACTCGAATGTGAAGTCGGTGTGTGCCACTGTGCGAAGTGAGTTTTGAAAATGATAAGTTTTGAAATGTTTGTCCTAGAGAACCGTAGTGTGGTTGTAGGAATGACGACTCGAAGTGTAGAATGACTCGACTTGTGAATGGGTGTGTGCCACTGTGCTAAGTGAGTTTTGAAAACGGCAAGATTCAAAATGTTTGTCCTAAACAACCGTAGTGTGATTGTAGGAGTGGAGAATGACTCGACTTGTGAAGTGGGTGTGTGCAATTGTGCTAAGTGAGTTTTGAAAATGATAAGTTTTGAAATGTTTATCCTAGACAACCATAGTGTGGTTGTAGGAGTGGAGAATGGCTCGAATGTGAAGTGGGTGTGTGCCACTTTGCTAAGTGAGTTTTGAAAATGACTAGCTTTGAAATGTTTGTCCTAGACAACCGTAGTGTGGTTGTAAGAGTGTTGACTCGAAGTGTAGGATGACTCGACTTGTGAAGTGGGTGTGTGCCACTGTGCTAACTGAGTTTTCAAAATTACTAGCTTTGAAATGTTTGTCCTAGACAACCGTAGTGTGGTTGTAGGAGTGACGATGATTTTGACTGTACATTTGGGCAGAGTTTCAACTCATTTTGCGCTACTTCATGCCACTTTTGAAAATATTTTAAAGTTTTGAAAAGGATTTTGTTTTGAAAATTTTGTCATGGTTTATTTACAAAATGGTGATCATGTAGAGGTTATACACGTTTAAACAGGCATTATAATGGTATGTTGAGTGCATTTAAAATAGTTTTGGATTAAAGGGTGGGTTGTCATACCAAGCAATCAAACCCACGGTCTGTGGAAAGGTCTGCGCCAAACACGAGTAAGGTCAGTTCCTAGTCATTTCCTCGAGTAGTGAAAGCTCTTGATATTAACATGAGTATGTACCGTGGTATGGTTGACGTCAATCGCTATCCATCCTTAGGCCCACATAGGAATTTGGACCGTCCAGACAGGACGATTGGTCGAAATGGGTTGAGTTGGGCCTAGGAAGGCCGAATAAAACGACCTAAGAAGGTAGAGTAATGAAAACCCATAACTGTCTCGTAAAACTATTTCCTAACCTTGTTCAAGTCTCACCCTAGGTAACACATAAGTGTACAATCCCCAGCGGAGTCGCCAAACTGTGGATACACGGATTGTGGATCCTTGCCAACCTGTCGTACGCGGGGAACCACGGAGGGGCGCACACGAGATGGAAACAAGGGACAAGCGTACTGATAACGCATTTGTGGAGTCGCCACCAATTTTTATGGGAAATTGGAACCGTTAGAATATCTTATGCCATGTCAAGACATAAAGTAATGACATGAACACTAAGAACTCGTTACCCTTAGCATTCTATGTCTAGAATGACTCTCGTGGATACCAATGAACACGGATGTTCACAGAGATCTGGAGTAAGGGGTGAGGGTACGTATACGTATTAGGGAGTTCTTTAATCGAACACCCAATCCCGCGCGCCTCGACAACAACATCTACTAATGATTTGGGAAGTTGTTCGTATTTGATAGGTTGTCGGTTATATGCATGCAGTGCAACATCTACAATTTAATCCTAGCATGTGAATTAAACTATGTCGGTAAACATGTAGTTTTAGCACTCAATTTATGTCGAAATTGGAATTTAGGATTGATTACACATGAAAGAAGAGAAAAATCATATAATACAATAATTAAATAAGACTACAACTAATTTCAAAGGATTATGGGATCTATGTCATAAGTATATCCAAAACGGATATTTGAAGAAAAGAAAGGAAAGATAAATTAGTTGGACAGATTAGGACGATATTAGAGTTAATTGTCAATTAAATACATAATTGAAGCTACGTCGAAACAATAATGGAAGTTCAGAGAAAGAAAAAATCCCAGAACAGGCGCAGCACCTGTTGCGTCTGTTCTTGAGTTGGGTTCTGGCTGTGAAGCCAGAATTGCAATCAGTTAAGATTGTTTTGTATATTTAAGATTTATTATCAATCTAAGACTCGAGTGAAAGTGATTTAATTAATTAAATTACAAGAATAAACTAACTAATATGGACTATTAGGGATCTAAGTCAAGAACAAGACCATTCATGAAAGATAAATACGATTTATGTTTATAAACAAAGGAAATAAAATAAGAAAAGAAAAGACGTAGAAACCAAAGGAAGATGAAGAACATCAAGAGCAGGCAGCCTCTAGAAGAGGCGCAACAGATGTTGCGACTCTTCGAAGAGGCGCAGGTGCTCCTACGTTTCTCCTCGGCGTCTAATAACTACTAAAAAGGTTTTATGAAAAGGTTTTGATTTTGAAATCGGTTATGAATTTATTTATGACATGGACCTTACCTTTAATAATATGAAAATAAATACAGAATAATAAAAGACGGGATTTAACACCCTCAGACTTACTTGTTGACGAAACGAGATTGACTAAAGTTACGTTTTAGCGACAGCTTGAGTCGAATGTAAAGAAAGTGCCCTCGTAAGAGGATTGATTAAAATTGATTGATTGAATGATTAAGTGTAGTTCGGTCAAATTGGTCGGTCAATATGCAAACATGAGAGGTACCCAGAAGGATATGGGCTTACGTGGTCCATTGATCAAGCACGTAGATGTCGATAACTTAGAGCAAGGTCTAGATTGCAAAGAGAGGAGAGAAGGGGTGGAACACTCGCGTGCCTTAAAAGTAAAAACGGAGCTTTCCTTTTATAGTAGAAAATGTGAAAGAGTTCAAGAACAACTCAAAATTTAGAAAGGAACATGACTGGGGAAGAGGCGCAGCAGGACTGCCATCCTTCGAAGAGGCGGATCACCTGCTGCGTCATTTCCCTAGAGGTTTCCTGCTAAAGAAGGAAGATTGTCACGTTTCTATTACGTAAATGTGGTTGATCTACATTTCCCTTCTAAAAGATAATACGGGATAATTTTATCAAAAAGATAGAACTTGAAATATATAATAAAATAATAGAGTGTTCCAACTCAGAGTTTTAAAACGGTTTCTAAAAGATGAAGCGGTTTTCGACCCGGGCTCCAAATGAACTCTAATGACTGTCAAAACGACCGTATCGGCGCGTAAATGACGACCAAAGGGTAGACACAAGTATTTGAGCTATCACTTGACGATAAACTTACGAATTGTCATAAATCGTTCCGCGTACCAAACATGCGACCCAATCATCACTGGGTGGTTGGCGGAAGGTTCAGAACTGAGGTATCTACACTACCATTAACGGTAGAGTAACATGGGCCACTTTTGCCTATCTAGAAGAAAATTTTTATAAAAGATTAGCGGGATGGACTAATAAACATCTCTCGCTAGCCGGACGAGCCACTTTGATAAAATCTACACTATTGACTTTGAGTAATCATAGTATGCAATCAACAAAAATTCCGCGCTCAATGTGTGACTCACTTGATAGAAAAACAAGGCGATTTCTTTGGGGAGGTGACGATAATACTAAGAAAATTCACCTTATTTCTTGGGAAACAGTCCAACAACCAAAAGACAAAGGTGAGTTGAGGCTGGTCTCAGCTAGACAAACAAATGCAGCATTCTTATCGAAGCTTGGTTGGCATATTTTATCCTAGCCGAGAAGCTTGTGTCAAGAGTATTAAGGTCCAAATACTGCAACGACAGGTGTGATATAGATATGTTTTTTCCTAAATCGAATATGCCTAATGTTTGGGCTGTGATTTCTAGTCAGGCAAAGGTGATTAAAGAAGAAGTTTCAATGGCTGTGGGTAACAGACGAAGGACGTTATTTTGGGACAATGCATGAGTTGACGATTTTTGTCTATCTGATAAGGCAATTATCAACATTCCCGAATCCATTTTGGGAGCTACTGTTAGTGAAATGTAGGATGAAAGTACAGGTTGGAAATGGGATGTCTTTGCTAATTTCCTAGATAAAGACGAATTGTTAAGAATAGTTGCTTTCTCCTTATTTCCGGATTCAGGACGGGAAGATGTGCTTTATTGGAACGCTACCTCGTCGGGTAAATTTTCGATTAAATCGGCCCTTAGCATTATTAAGGGTCCGAAATCCCCCTGAACAAATTCCATTAAATGGCACGTTATTTGGAAACTCCTAGTACAACAAAGCATTAGACTTTTTTGTGGTTAGCAGCTCATGAAAGATTAATGTGAAATGCCAATCGGATGAGACGAGGTCTGGCCGAAACCGCAACCCTTCCAAGATGCCAGGGGAATGATGAGGACACCGACCATCTTCTACGTAAATGCCTTGTTTCGATCGAAATATAGGTGCAACTCGGAGTTACAGGTCTTATTTCTTTACTTCTAACTTTAGTGATTGGCTCACGAATAATGCTAGTAATTTGTACTATAACATGGTGGATGTGTAACACCCCTGATTTTAAGCTAAATTAAAACTACTATATATATATATATATATATATACAAAACTTGCCAAAAATACATAGACGTTATAATCAATATACAAAGTTCCCAAAGTACAATCGTAATAAAACTACATATTACAATATGACAGCGGAAGAGAACAAGAGGTAGCTCAAGTGGTAAGAGCACCCTTACTCCAACCTTGAAGTTGGGGGTTCAATTCTCACCCGCGACATTGTGCGCTCATTTAAACCAAAAAAAAAAAAAACAATATGACAGCGGAAGCAGTTAACACATTTCGACTTCTAAGGACTCCAGTTGTACTTGCAACTCTCTCTGAACCTGCAACTATACCCCAAAAACAATAAAGAGGTACAGGTTCCAGAGCGAGAACAACCCAAAACATTAAGAATGTCAGCAAATCTGAGTAAGGTGTTTTAGAATGAAACAACAATTTACATAACAATAATTTAAGATGAAACAATATTAAAAACTATAACAACAAAAATACATTCAAAACCAGAAATAAGAGTTGATAGTTGTAAATCCAATCATCAATTTGAAACCAACCAAAAGCATCTTTTAACCACATGTGTGCCAAGGTCCTATCCTTGACACGGTCTAGAGGCATCACCTGTGCTTAGTCAGACTTTTAATAGTGCGCACCTCTCACATTTCGACAGTCAGTAGGATAAGGCTGCCAAAGGAGAAAGTCTAACTCCCTAGCTAGTGGGGGCCGGTCAATCCCCACCCAAATGGAACTCGGGCCAAGTTTTTGGGACGTAATCCCAGGAATGTCTCAGACGCACCTTAAAACCTTCTAGACCAGCAGCAGTCCCAGAGTCTACCACAATATTTCAAAGACGGCTTGCGTCAAACATTTCAAATGAGTGACTCAAGGTCACATAATCAATATTCAAAATTCACAAATGCAAGTAAAACTCATCGATACCAAATAGTATAAAAAACAGTTTAAATGTCAAGTCGAACATGCTCTATGCTTAATTTTGAAAAGGGTAAAAGTCTTTACCTCTCCACAACAAATCCAAACCTTGCTCAATCCAAAATAAAACACCTTTACCTTGAAACCACACGCTACAAATATACAAATTATCTAATTAGTAAACTATTCGATAATAAAAAATGACCTCCAACATACTGTATTGACAAGCCGCTTCCATTCTCATTAGAATTATGGTGACAGCATGAAAGCCATTAACCAATCCGGGTATAGTGTCTCTTTTATCGACGCTCACAACAACAATCAACTATTCTCTAAGCTTACGAAATTGTTTATGATCAAATCCAAATTCATGACACTCGCTACACCTCCTAATAGCAAAATATTGTGGGCATAATACGAGACATCCACCAAATATATGCAAACCCACTTGATAATAATTAAATGTCAACTTAGTCTACAATAACTTTCCCAACTTAAGCACTGGACTAGGAATACGATTGATGACATCATTGATCTTGCGGCTAACTTTCATTGTATTTCTTTTGCCTTCGTTCCTAGAATTTGTAATAAAGCCGCTCATAGACTAGCTAAGCGTGCTATTAAATTGTAAAACTCATTAATCCGATTGTCAAAAAAAAAAAAAAAAAAAACAATCTATAGCCAAAAGTCCATCAATACTTACTTCTAATTGAACATGAATCAAGACATCGTGAATCAACTGGCATTTTAACCCACCTTACAATAATTTGATTACCACATAAGTACTTCGATTACCGTTATTGTTGATGTATTCGGCAACATTTCATCACATGATGGACAATATCTCAACGCCATCAAATACATAATCAAACAATTAGCTAGCCACAATGATGCACCTACAGCCTACAGTCATGCTTTCAAACCATCAATCCGCAAGCCACAAAACTCTTATCATCTTAAAAGCGACGGCTTAACTTTTGAGTTCTTTTTCATGGATAACCAGAAAAGTAAGTGTACTTTGTTAATATAAGTAGTATTTTCAATCTCTTTAAGCACTAATTATTTAAGCCTATCAATGGACTCGTCAGGGCACCCCCGAATGGGAGTATTACAGAATGTTCGTAGATTGAAACAAAGAAAAAGTAAGGGTTTTGTATTTGTAAGAATTAAAGTTGGGTATAGATTTTAATAAATTTCTCTTTTCTTTATATTAATACTAGTTTTAAACCCGTGCATAAAATGCACGGATCGTATTATCATAATTGCATGCGTTATTATTGGACACATGAACTAAATATTTTAAAATTAAAAAAAAAACGTGTATTAAGTATGCTAAACGTGGAAGTAATTGGCGTAGATTCACTAAAAAAAATACCCATTTATAAAAATTACACATATATGGATGACCATTTACATTTAAATTTTATTATAATATTTTTATTAGTTTGTTTATTAGGTCGGTCCCCTTGTTCCTTGTTAGAAATACGGAGTACGATCCAAAGAATGATACTCAACTAAAGCCTAGAAGCGTAGTTCCTTATCTTCTCTATAGTCTATATTTAAATCAGTTGAGTTTGTTGTACTAATTTCAACCAAACATATCTGATTTTTATTACTTCGATTTTTATCCTTCATTAACTTTTTCGGTTTATATATGCATTTTTTATTTTTTGGCTTCTTAAGATTGCAAAAACTTTTTATTTTTTGGCGTCTTAATGGGTTATACACTTATACGAAATAGGACAAAGTTTAAGTATCCCGTCTAATTTTGATGTTTGATAATATTATATTCATTTTTATTAATGTTGATAGCTCTATCCATGAATTTTTTTTCTACACATATTTTTATTTTTGATCGATTTCTATCTTTAAGCATTTTTTTTTCTTTTTTTTTTTTACGCTTCTTATATTCATATTTTTAGTATTAATAATTTATTTCTATTTTTCATCCAGTCTTTTTATTTTACTAATTCTTATGATAAATTTTTATTGTAATTAAATAATTGGCTATTATAAATTTATGATCAAATTACTTTCTTTTTCACTGTTATTTTTTTTTGTTTTATTGTAAGTAAATTGTATTTATTCAAATTACTGAATACTTAACATTTATTTTTATTATATTACTGTTTTTTTGTTTTTTTGTTTAGTATATACATTAAATTGATGGACTTAATTATTATTATTTTACATTATACTTTATGTATGTTCAAATTTTATAATATAGGTCGACAGACTTAATTAACGAATTTACTACTCCTATACCGGTCAAGACTTGACCTGACTCGTAAACCCAACCTGGTATTAAAGGTCAAAGACTCGTCCGCTTATCTTGACTCGCAACCCAATTGTTCAAAACCGACCCATTGGTCAAATAAAAGTAAGAATCCGTTTATCAAATTAATAAAATGGAGTATGCTTCATATTATTAGGGGCGGACTCGTTTGAGATGTACAATTTGTCTTCGAAGAAGCTTAATTTGGCTCATATACCTCCCTTAGAATCCATATAAATTACGCAGCTTGCTTAGTAACCCTATATTCCGTATGATTTACTATCACTCTCCTATTGATTGCCTCTCACCTTCCGCCGCCCCCAACAGTCCCTCTCACTTCCTTCTCAGTTCTCAGTACAAAAAGCACAATAGTCCATTCTACTTTTACTCGTTTATCTCATTTTCCTTCTTATTCTAATTTTCCTTAACATCACATAAACAATATGCATCCTATCAAATTTTACTAATTTCTTAATTTAGATTTGTCATCAGAGCTCTTATTCAGGGTGGCAATCGAAGGCGTATGTCTTATAAATTATTTATCTTTTTACTTTTTAACACTGTATATTTGATTTTTCATAAGTATAAAATTCATCCCTGCATAATTTATCGAACAAAATTATTTATGTTTTCTATTTTTCATTTCAAGTTAATTGTCTTTTTACTTTTTAACATTGTATATTTGTTTTTTTTGTATATAAGTTGAATAATTTCTCAAAAAAATTATTTCTGTTTTCTATGATATTTTTCATTTTTTTTATATTAATGATATTTCTCCTTATTATAAATTTATAATATATGGTTTGAAATTGTATAGTATATTAATTTAAAGGAGATGCATGTTTGGAGTAAATTTCAGGAGTAATTATATCTGATGAAGAGCGTGGGAAGCCTACCTCATCAATAAAAAAAAGTTACTTTTTCAAAATTTGTATTTTCTTTTTGTATATTATTTATGGAATAGAAATTTTCGAATTATTTTTATTTTTTGTATAAATTAATTTTTTGATCGTGTATGGACTGAAATATTTATGAGATGTAAAATTTCATATTGTGGGAATTGTATTATTATATCTAGAATATAAAATTTCAAATCATTTTTATTTTTGTATATTATTTCTGGATTATAAAATATCAACTCCCTTTTTATTTTATGAATGTAATTTTAAAAATTTTGATTAAATTTTATTTATATTTATATAATTGGATCATATTATATAACTCCAATAAAAAATGTAGGATATGTAGAATAATTGAGAGTGTTAGAGAGAACATGAAAGAGAGTAATTAAATGGTGTGGATTTTGTGTGGGTCCCACTTGCCAAGAAAAGGGGAAAAAAGGAGAGTTTTTTCCAGCCAATAAGAGGGCTGGAAAAAACTCCCCTTTTATATATAGGGGTGATTGATTTCAAGTCGAACACTAAAGTTCCGATTTCAAATAATCTCACTTTCGAACAATTCAAAATCAATGTTTCCTGAAAATTCAAATAAGTTAATTTCCATTGCAATATGTAATTTCAAAATTTCCAACCTAACATGCCCAAAGCTAATATAATACTCCCTCCTATTCTCAATAACATTCTCCATTTTTATTTTCGTCTATTCATAATACTTTCCCTATTTCCTAATTTGGTAAGTGTTTGTGTGACCCAAATTTAATTGTATGGTAGGGTAATGTATTTGTTTGGTCCAGATTTAATTATATGGTGGGGTAGTGTGTTTTGTTAATTTTTGTGTTAAAGTGAAAAGGGAAGGTTATTGAGAATAGGAGGGAGTATCTTAAAGAAATTCGGAATTTAACGGGGTGTTACAGACTTATCTACTTAAAATAAAGTTTCGTCTCCAAAGCTTAAACTTTTCCTAAAACGAGCCTTCCAAAATTTTCTTACACTAGATACTTTAATTTCTCCAAGATACGAAACTGTAACGAAATTCCATATTTCTCAATCTTCTAACTCTGCGGAATACTATAAAATACAATACACTACAAACTTCTTCTCATTTCCATACCTTAAAAGTAAAGGGACCCCTATGTTAAGAGCAGTGGCGGACCCAGAGCTTTAGATATGGGGGTGCACATTCGATTTTTTTTCCGTATAATATAGCAAAATGATTGATAATTGGAATGTTTCATCGTCATTACAAGTCAACATAACGTAAAAACATTACCAATACGACACAAAATTTAATGTTATCTGAGAAAAGTTATGTTCTAAAATGCTTCAATACATAGTTATTAACTTACTCAAAAAATCTCGCTTGGAAATTTGAAATATTATTGATAAAAAAATCTCTAAAAATGCTACAGATAAATCGATTTCATGTTAAAAATTACTCATTTTTAAAATACGGTTTTCTAAAATTACTCATGTAGAAAAAATTCCTAAATTACTACTTTTAAGATTCGTTTTTATCTAAAATTGGTTCAAAACTCCAACTTAAGTGACTTATTCCGTTTATATTTGAACACATTTCAAAGTATAAATTGGTTAAACCACAAATGGAATAATTAAGTTTAAAACAGAAGAAGTAATGAAGTATAAAACATATGGAATAATTAACTTAAGTTGGATTCAATGAAGTAATTTTGAAGAGACACGTTATAAGCAGGGGCGGACCCCAACCCACGTGGGGTCCTAGGGGGTCACGTGCCACCCCTCCCCAAATTTTTTTATTTTTTTTAATTTGGAGTAGTTATTTGCTCTGTTTCAGAATAGATATGTACTTAACAGTGTAATTATTAGACAACAAGATGCCTTTGGTTTAGTGGTGAGGCTCTTAAATTCTTTCAATTGCTTCCCAGGTTTGATCCCCATTATGGACATTTTTGTACTAAAAAAGAGAAATATGTGGCTTGTGAGGCTTGAACCCCGGTCTTTTGTAAGAAAAGTAAACTTATTAACCACTTCTACAACTCGAACTTTTGCCATATAAGAAATAAAAAATGTATTTAAACTATAGTCATTAATTTGTGCTGTGTTTTGCTTAGTTGTTTCCATATTTTTTTTTTAGATTATACTATATATTAGTAAAATACGAAATAATTGATTGTGAAATCCTAAATTCATCATTATTAATGGTTTAAAAAATGTAGTTTCCTGAAGGTTATTAAGACAATCACACCTCGGAAAAAAATTGTGCCCCCCACCCCGGAAATCCTAGGTCCGCCACTGGTTATAAGAGGATATTTTTAAAGTCTCGATTTTAAAAAGACGTAAAATATAATTTACTCTAAAAAACCCTTAAAATTACAATATCGGAACAGAGAAATTCGAAGTGAGTTAGTTCGTATAGAAAGGAGCAAAGTAAAGAGGGAAGGCGAAGATGACTTAAATAGCAATAAAAATATTCCAAAAGATCTTGGAGAGAGTCTCGAACCCCCTATGTAACAACCCGTAATTTGAAAGACGGAAATTATATTTGAAAAAATAATAAATTTAATTTATTTTAATTTATTACGATTTATTTGAATTTATGATAATTTAATATAATTATTTTGAATTTATTCGGAATTAAAGAGAAGGTTTTACGGTTTAACCCCGAACGTCATTTAACTATTCCCGAGTCGACTTAAATCCCGAAACAAACCCGAAACCCGACTTTGGCATGAGTCACACGCCCCATGTCATCTTTTTCCACTCACTTTAGATCTTTTAATTCTTTTGATTAACTAATACGAATATCTAAGATATTTGTAACTTTATCGATCCGTCAACTTAAATTACACAAATCGCTTAAAAACAGACCCGACTACTACCTATACCACACGGCTCCCTCACCCTCTCTTAGGACTAGATATTTTCTTTCTTTTGATTACAATAACATAATATCTAATTAATATCTAGATATTTGATTAAACTATCATAAAACCTAATAATATCTAATTAATTACCATAATATAATTATAAAACCCGAGTCAATCCCGTAACAACAACTTCAAAACCCGACTCATTAATTCCTCTATAATTACACGGCACACCCACCCCATTACTCACTAACTATCTTTTCATTTTACAATAAATCAACTTAATATCTAATTAATACCTTCTTTAATATAATCAAAATCGTTCTTGGTGTTCTTGAGCGTTCTTCATCGTTCTTGAGCAAAATCGTCACAAAACCTTCGTTACTTGTTCAAATCCGTCCTAACTTATATTTCTAGAGTCTCCTTTCCGCTCTCCATCTCCACGTACGTTTTATTTTCAATTCCGACAAAATCGTTTTCAACACTTTAATTGTTGACATCAAGTTTTAATTCTAATAATGTTATTTTTGTCATTTCTTATAGGAGAAGATTTTGAAGACGAGTTTGGTGACTCGTATATTTTAGAAGAAGATTAGTAGACGGGTTTTTACTTCTTATTTTGGTGCTAATTGATTTTGTGCTAGCTAAGGTAACGATTCCGAGTTACTCGACGAATTTATGTTACATACTTTTGCTTTTGTTTATGTTATTGTTATTTACGATTTTTAAGTAGTAACATGATAAGTAGTTATTATTATTATGTTGTATGAATTTGTAACATATCTAGCATTTTTGACATGTTGGATGATTTGTTCATAATCATGATTTTTGTATGAATGATGGTTGAATTGGTTGTTAAAATGGATGGTTGTTAATTAAAACATGTTAGAAATAATTTGGGATTGTTGCTTAGGGTGACCGTGTAAGGTGGCTGTTTTGGTGGCTGGAAACCGACCCAAACCAGGCCGGTCCAGGCCGGTTCAGACCCGGTCTGGGTTGGTCCGTGTATTGGCTTTTGGGTTGTGTCGATACTTGATTGTTTTGTTGTTGTTTTGACGGGTTTTAAATATGTTAAGCATGCGGGAAATATTAAGAAACGGTTTTAGAAACGGTGGACCAAAACAGGCCCAAACTAGGCCCGTGGGCCCAGTCCAGGCCCGGTTTATTCTCGGCCCAAAACAGGCCGTGGGTCCTCCCTTTGGGACTTGTGACGGTTTTTGAGTTATTGTTATTTTATCGTGTTTTGTAATATTTAGCAAGTGGGAAATTTTAATAAGTAAATTATTTATTTAAAAGGTTTTCATAATATTATTATTTCTCACATGTTAGAAATTATAATACGAGATGGTAGTTTAATTTGATATCCTTTAAGTCAAGCGGGTTTTCGTAAGATTTAATACTTCACATGTTAGAATTGTAAAAAATAGTACACATGAAATGAATATGATGATTTTATGTTCAAGTCTAATTGGTAAAGACTCTGTTTCTAGCCGTTTTGACCAAACGGGTTTGGTCAAACTAAGATCTAGTCAGCCCCGTTTTGACTGATGACCCGTCGCGGGACTCGGGTCGGGGATTTGTCTTCAGGTAAGGTTTATTTTAATGAATGAATGAATTAGCCTTAGTAGATAT
>JAIUZE010039700.1:0-20859 GCA_022085475.1 Heliosperma pusillum | reverse complement strand
AATTATCTATCTATTCTTATCGCAACTCACATGTATATATATATGCATGCTTTACTTTTGTATTTCCTTCTATGTACGTTTAATGTGATATGGCTGGGAGAACCCGGAGTTAATCCCCACTGATTGTGGCGTTCATGTTTTTCATGAATGAACAGGTTGCTTGCATGGATGGCTTTTTGCTTATGCTATTTTGGGTTCGGGTGTGAGCTAGCGGGCGTTGTCCCTGGATGAAACACCTCTAGACGTTGTTTAGCTAGTTGCTAATTACTTTGTCTTTTGTTAACACTTTGAGAGACTACGTCTCTTTGTTATTTTCCGCACTTAGTTGTAATATTTTGACACTCCTCGCTTTATTTAACTTGCATGTATAAAAGTTTTTAAAAACTACCTATTTCCGCAATATAATTCACATGCTTGTTTGTTTTATCTTTCCGCATTCGCGAGGGTTGTCACAGTATTCATAATTGAATTGTTTCCATTTTAGATGATTCCCGGTAAATGGATGAGGCATGTGGCCATTTACTTTTGTAGATGCATTCTTGTTCGTTTTGCATGCTTAATTGCCTAGGATGCATCAAAATTTTGGCAAGAGCCTACTTGCCTTGCAAGAGAGTATCCTACCTCATGTATACCTTGTTGTGAGTTGAAGGGACAGAGCAAGACCCATTAATTGCCTTGTATCAGTTATGTTATTAGCGTATTTTGAATAAGAGTCGTGACTTTGTTCATTCTTACTTGGGACGAGTATGGGTTTGGTTTGGGGAGATTTGATATAGCGTCATTTCACCCTATTTTTCCGCCTTTATTTAACCTATTTCGCTTGCCTTTGGCGCTCCCTAGGAGCATTTTTCTATGTTTTATCTTCCTCTAGAACTCTCCTTGGTTTTATCTTGGTTTTGTAGGTAAACCCTCACTTGAGGCAGATTCCACCTCGTTTTGGTTCACCAAGAGGATGATAAACCACACAGAGGGCCCAATGCATACCCTAGACGTTCCTACATACCTTTGGGGGCCATACTTGGCATGCCAAAGCCGTTCCGAGTCAAGGTAAGTCGAACCGAGAAGAATGGAGAAGATTTATTGAAGTCACTAGTGTGAGCAATAGAGGAAAAGCCGCCCCGGGCGTGACATGCATCTCATGGTCTTGAGATGCCATTACAAAGGTGATCCTTCTCGAGCCACGACCGTCACGGGGGTGACTATAAACTCCCGAGTGTGACAAGCCGTCACGGCCGTGACTTGCCTTGTCACGATCGTGACTTAGCTCACAGCATTGAGCAAGTTTCTGCCAAGCAAGTCGCGGGCGTGAATGGCTATGTCACGGGGGTGACTTGCCTTGTCACGACCGTGACTTGCTCTATCACAACCGTGACTTCACCAAGGCCCATGTGACTTGCCCTGTCACGACCGTCACTTGCCCTGTCACTTGCCCTCTTTTGTAAACCTATATATACCCCCTCTTATGTAATTAGAGGGCACGAAATCCTATACTTAGATTAACTAGATTAGATTAGATTAGTCCTCTAATTAGTTTAATCTTTCTTCAAATCCCTCCTTAATTAGTTATACATCTAGTCTTGTAATCGGTTTTTCTTGTGAAGACTAGTGACAAAGTCTTCTCTTTTTTTCAATATTTCCTATTTATTTATGTTAATCTCATTTCCTAATTAGTCGGTAAATTTCTTAATCCCTTTCATTTACTTGTTATTTCTTGTTTTATCTTATTACTTGTTGTTTTATTTTACTATGTCTTGTCTTAATTTCTCATCTAATTCATGTTAATTAGTGAGTAGTGATTAGTCTAGGATTAGTGGGGTATAATGGGCTTTAATGAGGGTTAATCATTGTTTGTTGGGTTGATTTGTTGATTAATTGTCTTTCTTCCAACTTATGCACACCACATGTTTGATGAAATGCTTGCTTGACAAACATGCATGCTTCATGTTTGTTAATACATTTCCGTAATATCGAGTGCCTCAGAATATGTTTTGACTTG
The DNA here is from genome assembly GCA_022085475.1 of Heliosperma pusillum. Classification (NCBI taxonomy): domain Eukaryota; kingdom Viridiplantae; phylum Streptophyta; class Magnoliopsida; order Caryophyllales; family Caryophyllaceae; genus Heliosperma; species Heliosperma pusillum. The sequence goes on along the minus strand of JAIUZE010039700.1, from coordinate 18,863 downwards.
TGTATAGCTGGTATATCTACCTAGTTTACGCGAGAGCTAGCTTGGTTCAATATATGGGAGGGATTGTAAGATCGAGAGCCTCAATCCACCGCGCCTAAGTTTGACTACCCATTGACTATGAATCCGACTAACTAGAACCCGAACTAACCATTTGAATCCGAAATTACTTGTCATTTGATTATCTTAGTTTAGATTTATTTTCATATGTCTATATTTACCTTACGTTCTTAGTTTAGCTTCAAACCCATTTTAATTGTGACTTTGTGTAGACTTGAGACTTGTTTATGTGGTTTTTTTAGCATCTCCGTCCCTGTGGACCGACACCTTACTTCCCTAGCTACTAGCGTAGGTTGTTTGGTTTATAAGTATTTATCTTGATTTGGGAGTGATGATTTTGCCCTCATTAAGACAATCGTATGACACATGAAAATGAGTGAAGTTATGGTGGATAACACATCTTATAACCTCACGAACGCATAGCTGTGAATCTAACAACCATTTGTATCATATAGAACCTAGACAATTGAGTCATGAAGCGTCACAAACCAACTTGCGTCGCATTTACCATGAATAGCACGACATTTGCCCTCTCCTATCATAAAGAAAGGAGAGCATATTTGAATTTTATCCTTCAGGGATGCACGAGAGTCCCAGTCGGTGTCTGTATAATCCACATTTGTTGTCTTTAAATATTTCAAAGTCTTAAAGGAAGAGTTAGCCTCCTTAGCTTTTATGCGGGAAAAAATGACGAGTAGAGAAAATAATACGGTCAAAAATAATATTACTATCGATTCTCCATATACTCCATAAGATAGAAAGGAAGGTGATGATAGTGTCGAATTATCATCAAGAGTAGTGAAAAACCTGTAGGTTTCATAAACCCATTATTAGACATTTCTAATAACATGTAATAAATAGTTTACTCATAAACTATACGAATTTTATGCATGCATAACAAAAGATGAAGAAATAACAATTTCCTTACATTGAAAATAAATAATATGAGCACAATATTTGGACACCTTCCAAATATTGTTCTTCAGCTTAAATAAAAAGGATGATCTCCAAGTTTCAAGTTAGAAACTCTCCAATTAGTAGCCTCCAAGAAAAAACCCCTTGATCTTTACTAAATACTACACTAGTATAAAATAGTAGAACCCTTAAATAAATTATCTAATAATCTATTACTACACAATTAATTTTATTTGAAAATATGAACTCAGGTTTTGTGAAAAACTTCTCTAAGCTTTCTTTTGTGAGATAAGTGCGTATTTTGAGAGATGGGGATATCTTACAAAATAAGGTGATTTATTAAAAAGAGAAGGAAAAACTTCTTCTTATTGTGAGCATGGGGCCGGCCAACATCATCACATGGGGAAGGGTCGTGCTTTTGTTTTTGTTCTTAACAATGCAATAGTTAGGGTGTAGGTTTAGGCTAGTGAATGATTATGTCCAATTCTTAATTAGAACAACACTCAAAGCCAAATCACCCTAGTACCCTACCCAAAACCGGTCACCCCATTATAAAATGGGTGTCCATTTTGTTTTTGCATTTTCTCATTTGTCACATATGTGACATGTAACATGTAACATGTAATTTAGCTTATAAATGTGCATTTAACTAATTTAAATGCAATTTCATAACAAATAAATTAGACTTAACATTTTAAGTCATATTTTATAATCATATGTAATTAAAATGGGTCATCTCATATTTGGTTAATATAATCTACATCTAATTGTAATTATAATCAACTGATTGTGCTTATCTCAAATGTTTCATAAACATAATGCATTCTTAGTAATATAACAATTCAATTACTAAAATGAATCTTATTTAATCATATTACAATACGATATAATTCTCACTAAATATTTAAACTTGTTCAAATTTAAGGGATTAATTAATCTGTATCACTATAGAGTTAATTAACTTACATGCATAGGCGATTGTCATTTAGGTGTGACCTCAAGGGATCAACCGATCACCACCGTCATACGACAGTAACGTCAAACGTTAGTGAGCCAATAGTTACCGATTAATGTTGACCAGTTCACTATAATGTGTGTCATCCCTTTATATTTTTATTATTGAGATTTAATTATGTGACGTACTATTGTTGAAGACACTTACTCCAACAATACTTGTATCAATTTATAATCCAATCATCTGGGGAAACGAAACTTGCATTTTACGAATAAATGCCAAGAGGACACGTAGCCCATACCCTTTTGACCACCCTACAATCGTGGAATATATGGCTAATAGATTATATTGAGGCAGGAGAGTTACAAAGAGAGCATCTAGTTTCAATTTTTATGTGTATCTTAATTAATGATCTCTTCTCGAACCGACAGAGTCTAAGAGAGAATTTTCCATAAAAGGATCTTCAAGATCTAAGGAACAGATAGGAGTCAAAGCTTCTTTTTACAAAAAGTTCTCGCTAAGGAACCAAATCTAGTGATGTCTATTGAGATTTTGATATTTTTAGATGCTTTTTAAGAGGATAAGCGTAGCCGCTCTTAGATTTTGATATTTTTAGATCCGAATTTGTTAACATTTATAACTTGGCCCAAAGCTTGGAAATAATTTCCAAGAATCCCATTTAATCTAACCAACGCATCTTCCTTGTCTTTAAGGAAGAACAGACAATCATCCGCAAAAAACAAGTGGGTAATAGGGATCGAACACGACTAAGAGAGATAACATGAAGGAGTCCCCTTTCTTGACCAGCACATATATTTTGGGATAGAATTTCCATGCATAAGATAAATAATAAAGGTGCGAGCGAGCCTCACTTGCGAAGTCCACTTTTAGGTTTGATTTGCTTCATAGGGGAACCATTTAGGAGTACTTCATAAGAAGCTAATGTAACGGAATTCATTATTATATTTATGAGCTTTTGAGGGAATCCAAAACACTTTAGCGAGGCCTCACGGAAATCTCATTTAATACGATCAAAAGCTTTACTCATGTCCGCTTTTAAAGAAAAATGCTCACATTTTCCAAATTTGCGATTATTAATGTACTGGTTGACTTCATTAACAATTAAAGAAGCCATCACCCTAGAAAGCCTATTAGTGATACATTTGGTTACAATCGTCATAATTACATTATAGAGGCTAATAGGCCGATATTCTTCAACCATCTGGAATCTGCCACACTTAAGAACAACGGCTATAAAAGTTCTATTTAGAATAGCCAAAACCGCAGAGGTTACGCCATTCTTAACTGGATACCAACATCTTTGATAAAATAAAGCAAGAAAGCCATCAGGTACTGTAGAGTTAAGAGCCCATAATTGGAAAACGGTCTTCCCAACGTCCTTTCCTGAGAAGGGCTGGCTAAGATAGCCAATGTCATCTTCCTTGATTTTTCTATTAACCTGCTTGAAAATTGCAGAGTTCTCCGTTATAAGTAAAGTCGGAACGCTTTCATCCAATTACCGGGTTGTAGAGACCATAAAAGTATGAGTACCTATAGCCTTTTGATCATATGACCATACTCTATTTGAATCCTTGATCCCAGTAATGAAATTACTTTCAGCCCGACCTTCCCAGTTAAAAATGTATTTAGTGCACCTATCTCTATCAATATACCGTTTAAATTTTGCACGCTGCAAGTAAAGAGACGAGGACTTCGCAAATTTAACTATTTCATTATTGACGTTTTCATGATACGATTCTATTCCGGTGTTTATAGAATATTTCATAGCTGCTTCCAGTCGGATATCAAAATTTTCAATTTAGCCTTCCACGATTCTTTTTTGTTCAATGACAATTTAATTTCTTAATAATGCCTCTGGTAAAGGATAGATTTCATGCCGATCTAAATTGCGGCGATCTAAAGAAATACGTAGCCAGTCCTCGCGAATAAGAGATAAACAATCCTCATTATCCAAACTCCATGACTCAATGTATGCTATTTTTGTACTTGTTTTTGTGAGATTAAGATTAGTTCTTTGGGAGCGTGATTTGAAATTGGGATAGGATAGTGTTTCACACCCGTATTTGGAAATAGGTGTAGTCAATGTTTTGAACTATAAGTCTTATCGATTCTTTCATACACGATGAATGCCCTTTATATTATTGCACCATGTAAAACGAGAACCTTTATATGGAATATCAATTAATTCATGATTAATCCTCCATTTATTAAAACTCATAGCACCATTTGTACATCTTTTATTCTTACTTAGTTTATCGTAACTAAATTTCACTTGATTGAAATCTCCCAGGATAATGTAAGGGTGAGTGAAAGATGAGATACATGAGCCCAATTCATCAACAATAGATATTCTTGATGAGGTATTTGACTCACCATAAAGCAACACAAGATACCGAGGCGAACTAGCATACTTAAAAGGCAAAAGGATGATGAAGTTATTACACTTAGTGACACTGTTCACCATTGAAATTTTCCTCCATCCAACCCACAGACCATTAGAGGAACTGAGGGCATCAACACCAAAACATTCCCCAAAACTAGACGCCCCAAAAGAGGATTAACAAGACATGCCTGACATTTAGTTTCTAATAAAAACATAAAATCATAATATTTTATACTAAAAATCGCTCTTATCTTAGGAATTATAAGCGAGAGCGAGTTATTTAGGCCCGTACAATTCTATGATAAACTATTCATGTTCCCAAAATAGGTTAAGAAGGGTCAACTTTCGCAACACCCTTAACAACAATAATACAGTGATCCAGTTCTTCTTCACAATCATATTCATCAGCTAAGCACTTAGAATATGCATCTCCAATTTTGATACAAAAACCATAACCTTTTTTTTATAGGCCCTTTTGGTAAGAAGAGCATTTACTAGGGAGGCAAGGCCTTTTAGCCATTTGACGAAGATAAGATTTTTCATGACCCACGGATAAGGGAGCTTCACTAGGGACTTGCGCATCACCACATTCAGAGCTACATGTCCTTTTTCTATTGACAGAAGACAGACTAGGAGAGAGGTCTTCATTTGAAGAGAATTCCTCTGAAATATCACCAGTAGAGTTGGCCTTTATAGAACTAGAAGTAGAATAATTCACCCCATTTATGATTAGGGATATGTTGAGGGCATCAAATTCAATATTGTGATAAGAAAACAAAGAATATTAAGATCCATCATATAATCGATTCCTTCTACCTTAGAGTCATTAACCACTCCAACAGAAACCATCTTAATACTTCCTGGCACAGATCCAGAAGTAAGAAGGGGCCACTCAGGAGTGGATTAGTTTGAGCTGGATGAATCCTCAATATTAATAAAATTTTCATTTCCTCTGTTTGCATTTTGGAAATCCAAGTCAGCTTGAACCTCCACTGCAGTAGGGCCATCATTAAGGGATTCAGGGTGATAGTATGCAAACTGGTAGTTGACGAGAATATCTTGAGTAGGTCGATCAAAAGTTTGATTGTAACCTCAGTTTTCATCATCCATTCTGTCCTAGTCAAAGTCACTTTCTACGCGATTGAGTGACTTCTTGAATATGCAGGTCCCTATCATACTTGAAAGCTTGGCAATTATGATTAACAAAGCTCAAATAAGGATCACCCCTTCCAATATGATCACCAGATATGATATCGTTATTTGGCATGGGACCATGAACATTTGTTGGGGCTTCCTGCCCAGGAGCATATTTATTATTATTACCTTCAATGCTAGAATTAGGCTCTGTTTGGTAAAACTAACTGAAAAAGTACCTTAAACTTGAATAGCCAGTTGAAACCCTAAAAAGGTAGCTGAAAATTATGACCTCAAAAGGTACCTATTTTTTATAAGAACTGTTTGGAAACTAACTGAAAAGGTAGCTGATATTTGGTCAAATGACGTAAAAGGACATGATTAATTATTGTTACCCTTTATTATATTTTTAGTATTGTTATTTTTGTGTTATTGTCGTTATCGTTGGCGTTAAGTAATTATAATATAATATTTTTTCCAGTATATTTTCACAACTCTACAATATATTTCAAAAGAAATGGAAACAATAATTACTATAGCATGATTACGTCAAAAAAACTCAAAATGTCATGTAACAATGTACTTTATTGATACGTAAGTAGTTTTCTATTAAACTATACATAAAAAAATAAACTAAGCTGAGTTTATTTGAGATCATAAATATAAAAATTAGTAATATTTTAATATAAAAAGTAAAGGGTAAAATTGGTAGGTTAAACAAAATGAGGTACCTGAAATCTCAAATGCTACCCCGGGTAACATTTCATTTCAGGTACCTTATTTAGGTAGAAATGCTATTTGCCAAACGTGTCTAAAACACAAGCTACCTGAAACTTTAGGCAAAAAAGCTACTTCGATGAAAACAGGTACCTGAAATGCGCATCCAAATAGAGGCTTAGAGAGGATTGTGACATGACCGACCAGATGTATTGGTCATTACAAAAGCATAATCATTAGCAAAATTAGAAGAAACAATATTTGGATTACAGACATGTATTTCCACATTCATAGGATCACAAATAAAGGAATGAGCCACATTATCGTTATCATGGGAAATATTAATCGAAATCAAGTATTTCCACCCACATTGGCATTTACTTCATTATTCCAACCCATGACCATGATTATTCCTAAAAGGTTCCCCATTCATTTTACCTCCGAAATTGAAAAGAACTCGTCTAGCAAAAAAGTTGTGATGTTGAAATACTACTATTTTTGCTTTTGGTGGGTGATATAATTGTTGGTTTCTTAAGTATTGATAGTCAATGGTGTTTTGGTAGTTGGGGATTTTGGAATGGATGGGTAAGCAAGTGAGCAAATAAAGGTATTGGGGTTAAGTTGCATTTTGTGGTTAGGAGTACGAAGACGGATTTTGAAAGGTTGCTAGTTTGTGTGAACTTTGAGGATGAAATTTCTTTTAACGAGGGGAGATTTTAATAACCATCACTTTCATAATTCAGATCATCTCGGTCCATCTCGGTTGAGATGGGTTTTGTCTTGGTCGAGATATATGTTGTGTCGGTCGAGACATGGCGTGTGTTGGTGTTGAGTTCTTGTGTCGATGCACTTGTGTCGATCGAACCATTTTACGCGAAAACTTCTTCTGTCGATGCACTTGTGTCGATCGACTTATCTTATGCCCAAAATCCCGGTGTTGGCCTGTCTCGGTCGAGACGCGACCATCTCAGTCGAGACGTGACCATATCGGTCAAGACAAGCCTTGTCTTGGTCGAGACACGTCTTGTATCGAGCGAGACGTGTTCTACATGTTCAACACGCGATTCATTTATTTTTGCATATACTTATAATCCTATTTAAACCTTTCCTAAACTCGTCTATTTACACCTCATACTATATACACCCATCTATCATCAAAACCTAAATCGATGTAGTTTCTATTATCACAAAATTGCTAATAAAATATAAACCCTAATTGAGAAGGAGAATATCAATTAATTTGGGGATGTAGAAGAATTATTCATTTAAGAAACTAATCGAAATCATACAAGAAAATGGATCCGTCCAAACTATCAACGTTCTCCATCCCATACACAACCAGCCCAAAAATTAACTGCCCATTAGAAATCTGACCCTAATAACTCACCCCACTAAAACCACCTAAAACCAGAAATCTTATTACAACAACAAAAACAGGTGCTCTATTCTATTTAAACCCTAAAAATGGCGATGAGTTACTTTTCAGAGATCTTCTTCATCCATTCTCTATCCACATCCACCTTCTTCTTGAGGAGGCTCAAGAACTACACTTTCAACTCCTTGATGATGTTATTTGCCATGATATGAGTCGTGGTTAGTTGATTCTCATGATTGCTCTGGTTTCATTGTCGCCAAATAAAGTAAATGATGGCGTTGATGATCGCGTAGAGACTTCTGATTTTTTCCCTTTACCTTTTCATCTTCAATCTCCACTCCAGCAGATTTCCACAAGGTAACTTAATCCCTATCCAAGTTTCAATGCAAGTAATGACCCTTATACTGTACTCGCAGTAAAAAAAAGAGATGCTCCAAGTTTTCCATACCATTCTCACAAATGCAGCAGGTACAATCAGTAACTATGCCAAGCTTGTGGAGTCTTTCCTTAGTATTCATTGCGTTATGATGATACATCCATGAGACAATACTATGCTTGTGAATTGACTTGTTGTTCCAGACCAAATCCCATAGTTCACTTTATTATTCTTGTATCTGATGAACTCATAGCCCTTTGCTATAGTATACTCTTTGCCTTTCTGGTTTCGCCAGGTCCTCTGTTGAAAAGGCACCTCCATAAGGTTCTTAATATGAGTAATGTTCTTCTAGTACTAGCTGGTATCACTCGTGGGGCTGTAGTTGTTCCAACCTGCATCCTTGAGATAAGTGTGGGTAACCCATTTGACCCATAGTAGGTCATATTTGATATGAGTCCACCAAGAAATCTTGCCAACTGATACTTTGTTCAAAATGATTTTATCTTTGAGACCCACGCCCCTCTCTATCCCACAGGAAGTTCCCGAAAATGGTTTCAATACGGCAGATGACTCCATTGGGTAAGATGAACATTATGACCCAGTAGTTGTTGAAGGTTTTGAGAACTGATTTCACCAAAATCAATATTCCTGCGTATGACAATTTTATGGTACCTAGCCCCAAAATTATGCTAGCATTTTTATCAATTAAGGGTCTACAATCATATGCATTAAGCTTGGCTGTCTTTATAGGAACCCCTAGATATTTAAAGGGGAGCCTCCCTTCAATAAATCCAGAGACCTGCACGTTATCATGATTGATTGAACATCACCTTTACATAATAACAAGAAGTCATCTGCAAACATCAGGTGAGTTAACTTCAGAGGCTTGCAGAGGGGATGGTAATGAAATTCCATGACCTCAGTAATGTGAGTCAGCAATCTGGATAAATATTCCATGCAGATTCTAAAGAGTATGGGTGAGAGAAGGTCCCCTTGCCTAAGACCCCTCTGTCCTTTGGAAAAGCCAAAAGTTTCCTCATTTAAACTCAATAAGAAGGATGCAGTAGTCACACATTGCATGATCCACCCTATGAATTGGGCAGGAAATTTCATGGCCTTTAACATTTGGTATAAAAACTCTCGTTCTACAGTATCATATGCTTTTTGTAAATCAATTTTAAAGAGGCATCTTGGGGAAACAATTCCCTTGTTGTACAATTTGATGATATTCTGAAAGGTTAGGATATTTTTTGTAACACCCCGGCCCAAACCCTGGGTCGGGAGCGGTCACTCAAGGTAGCTTGATAGGCTGTGTACATGGCCCACAGATCAACACGGGTCCTTTCTAGCACATTTTGTCCTAACTAATGCGCATCCCAGGAACCTTCCGAGGAGGTCACCCCATCCTAAGACTACTCTCATCCAAGCACGCTTAACTTTTGAGTTCTTTCGCATAGATAACCGTAAAAAAAAGTGCACTTTGCTGATATGAGTAGTACTTTCAATCCCTTTAAGCACTAGTCAGATTTTAATCCTATCAATGGATCTCTCCAGGGGCACCCCACGCATGGAGTATTACATTTTCAATGATGCTTATTCCTTGAATCAATCGTCCCTGGTTTTGAGAGATCAACTCATGTAGGATACTTGCCTGTCTGTTACAGAGCACCTTTGAAATATACTTATAGATTACATTGCAGCAGGCTATATGTCTATATTGTAATATAGTGGTAGGTTTGTCCACCTTAGGGATTAAAGTAAGCAGTGTAGCATTCAACTGGTTTAGCATTAGACCAGAATGGAAAACTCCATGATAACATCAGTAATGTCATCCACAACAATATCCCGGAAGTCCTTAAAATATTTGTTAGAGAAACCATCTGGGCATGGTGATTTGTCATTTGGGATATGGAACATGATTTATTTAATTTCCTCTCTAGTAGCAGGTTTCATAAGCACGAGTGTATGTTGATCATTGCAGATAACTCCCTTTCTACAATATACATGCTAACTTTTGTTAGGTGATTATGAGATCCAAGTAGAAGCTGATAATACTCCAGGAAAGCAACTTGAATACCATTCTCATCAGTACATAGGTCATCTCTATAATCTCTAATCTCATGTACTATATTTTGATTTCTCCTGGCCTTGATTACTCCATGAAAGTAGGAATTATTAATATCACCTTCAATGATCCAATGAGCTTTTGCCTTTTGTCTGAGATATTCCACTTTTCCTGTTGCAAGTATTTGGCTTTCTGGTTGGCTTCATATTTTAACCCCATAAGTCTAGAGTCATCAGGCTTATCCACTAACTGCTTCTGGAATTGATAAAGTTTAGTCATTGCCAGGTCTGCAGCATTTCCAATACCAGAAAAGTGACTTTTGGATAGATCCTTCAAAGCTGTCTTTAAGGCTTTCATTTTTTTGACCACTCTATACATCTTAGTGCCCTTATATCTTTGAGACCAGGTCTCATTAACTATGGTATGTAATTGAGGAGCAGAACTACACATGTTGAAGTATTTGAAAGGGCTATTTCTTTTTATGTCTTTACTAACCTTGCAGACTAGACAAGGATTGTGGTCAAACAAACATTCAAGTAAGAACATAGCCACCATATGAGGGAAGGTATTCATCCAATAAGGGTTGATAGAAATCCGTCTAGTCTACTATACATCCTATATTTAGGAGGTTTCTTGTTATTCGTGGTATAGTAGGCCCCTAATGGTAGCCTGTCAAACAAATGGCAAGAATCCAAGCAGTCTTGAAAAGGCTCTTATTTAACATTACTCACTTTACCTCCCAACTCTCATGCTCAAACAATACACAATTAAAATCACCACCTACTGCCCAGGGTCCAGACATACCCCTAGCAATTCTTCTAAGGTTATGCCAAAGAGGCTCCCTCTCACTAAGCCCATTAAAAGCATATACAATTGTATAATAGAAAGTCACCTTATGAATTTTGTCAATAATCTGCATGTGGATATATTGTGTGTCATACTTAAGGAAACAAACATCAGCAAGATAAGGGTTCCAAATGACCCAAATTCTTCCCCCCCCCCCTTGTGATGAGCATTATTTTTAAAAATACTCTAGTCTTTGAACACATTATTAATACAACAGCCTTGAATTTTGTCTCAAGAAGACCATAAACTCCTACCTTATTTGTATGCAAAGCATTATTTACAAATCTCTGTTTAGTCTCCTTATTCATTCCTCTCACATTCCAAAAACCCAAATACATTATGGATTTAGATTAAAAGGATCAATACCACTTATGCCTATACCCTTCTTAAAAGAGCTTTGACCACTCACGACCTCCATATATGTTGGAGACACTTGGTTGTTCCTGCTCACATCATCATCCCCATGTCTAACCATCTTTGTTTGCCTGACATGGGACATTGTCCCTGACATAGATTGTCTTGGTCTGTTTTCAGGGGTAAGTACGTCCTCAATGGAATTATCATTGCTTATTAGACTTTTCTGTTTGCTCACAAGATTAATTTCCTTAGTTGGATGTTGATGCACCTGGTGCACTTGTTTCCATACCTTGGTAATTTTGTTTGTCATTATTTTCCTTTTATTATTCCTGCATTCGGATAGAGAAACTAAATCTTAGAAAAGGCTCTGATTCAGCTTTATTCCAGGAGACAGATTTATAAAGGGTCATTATTAAATTGCTTGTGCATTCGGATTTGCGAAAAGGTAGGGATTATCCTACTCATCTTTATTTTATGTTAAACTTATAATTATGCATAATTGTTGTATAATGGTACAAGTGTTGCATTTGGTTGTGATATGAATATTGAGATGAATGTTGGAATATGAATATGATTGTGATGGTATGATATGATATGAATATTGATGTGATGGCATGTGTTGGGAATGTAATCGGCGGTGACTGGGAAAGTAGTGCGGTCGTGGCAGTTAATATAATGGTATGGTGACTGGGAGATTTGTACCTTTGCGAATTGGGCACGATGACTGGGAGATTTGTGCAAACTAAGAACTACGCACAACGACTGGGAGATTGTTGCTAAGTAAAGTGACTGGGAGATTTGTGCTTTGAAAGTAGTAGTGTCACGCATTGGCGTGAAACTATATGTGAGTGACTTATATTATTTTTTTAAACGAGTACTGCTGTTGCGTGATGATGAGATAAAATTGTATGATGCATATAATATTTCCTACTCAACTTTGGTTGACTTGTTTGGTGTCTATTTTTGTCGTCAACCTAACTTTTAAATTGGTGGCCTGTTATGATCCATTGGTTATTTTTCTTTCAAATGGGGAGCAGTGAATCTTGCAGGATAATAAGTTAAGTTGATGAACTTGGCTTTGGATGATGCTTGCACGGGATGGGCTACGAGAAGAGACGAGTCTTTAGTAGATAATGACTGTTTAGTTTTGATTAGTAATTGATTAGTAAATACAACTCTTCCACTGTAATAGATTAGGTATTTGTTTATAAGGCTGTAAGACGATTTGTTCATTGTCATTATGTAATAAAGTATTTAAATTACTCTTATGATTGTGGTTTTGATATTTACTTCCCCGGGAAATCGAGATGGTAATAGCCTTATTTATCTGGGAAGGTCTAGTTAAGACTCCTCGATAAATGAGGGGTGTTATAATGCGGTATTAGAGCGAACGGTTTTGGAGCTAAAATAATGAACTAAAATGAGCATAGGTGTGTCAATTAAAATGAACCCCGGAGAGAGAATGTTAGGAGCCACTTATTAATGTGGATGAGTTGGCCTCTCATACCAAAACCTGGCCTTTTTGATTTCGCCCGGTAACCACGTAGGAATGTGGGATAGAGTAGATGGATGACGAATTGGATGTTTTGCTCCTGTAAATACTGGTTCCGAGTGATGCATATTATTGTGTGTTCTAGTTATTGTTGATATTGGTTGTTATTTATGCATGTGGTGTTTTGTGAATGAAAGATAAGAATGTTTTGAATTTGCGGAGGTGAAGCCTAAGATTTTAAAGCGGCGTTTTAGAAGATTCGAGGTAATATCGACGGGTTACGCGGTATTACTCATACGTGTGTGATTTGTATGTTTAGATTTAAGTTTTACATAAAAAAGATTGGTTTTTTATTTGGGTTTTCCCCTTGGAACCCCTTGTCTTTATTATCTAATGAATTGTGTGTGTTGTGTGATGATTTTTGTTGGATTAATGATGGTTAGGACGGTGTAAGTGATAATTTTATGTTATTAAGTTGTTTTTTTGCAAATAAGATCAATTGGGTAAATTTGGAGGATTTTCTAATTTGGGGTTGAATCTCTTGTTTATGACTATCGATATATGGTTATCATTCAACATTCAAGCTTGGATTTTGTATCTTTTGAGGTTCATGTAATTTTTGGTGATGTTTGAGTAGAATATGAATGGCAGAATCTAGTGTAGAGGATTTCAGAAAAACTTGTGCAGGAAAGTACCTGTCAATGCTATGCCCCGCTCGGGATTAACTTGTCCCGTTCGGGAAGAACCTCGTCCCTCTTGTAATTAACTTGTCCCGCTCAGGTAGGTTGATATAATTTTTTTCTACCTTTGTCCCTCTTGAGAATAACTTGTCCCACTCGAGCAGACCCAAAGTTTTCCTACACCGACCCGTTTGTCGTAAAATGGTCATATCTCCTTCGTTTCTTGTCTACTTTGGGCTTGTAACCTACCGTTAGAACCGTAAGAGAGTAATAAATCACCTCATTTTGTAATTACCGCGTTCTCATGTCTAGAACTAAAGTTATGACTGTTTAAAGTTGACCCTTGTGTTTGTCAAATTCTAAACTTGTTGTTATTGGAAGAGCATTTATGTGTCTTATTGATTATGCTTCTTAAACTTGTTCCAATGCTTATGTCTTATGTATGGACTCTTTTTTTTTTTTTTTTTTTTTTATCATTGGTACATCTATCTTATGTCCCCATCAACATGTTTAATGTCGGTTTTTGGATTGTCTTACAGGTTTAGCTCGAATGGTTCTTTGAATCATGTTTGGATTGATCCAAACTCTCATTCTTACGTGCCTCACTTCTTGTTGGACTAAAGGTTTATCTAGTGAGAATACGCTTTATCTTGGATGGGTTTGGATAGTGCTCGGCCATGTTTGATATCATGAGCCGGGTACTTAAGTATGGTGCCTGTGACACCCTCAAATTTGCGGAAAGAAAAAAAATAATTTAAATAAATAAAAGATGAGAATACGTTTCTAATAGGTTCACTTTAGTGAAAATCGGTAAATTTTAAAACCGGAACCTACTATTAAATATATTCATCATAACAAAGGTGTCTTAAACAAACAAGGTTCATAACAAAAAGAAATAATATTATACATAAGAAATATCGAAAACGGGAGACATGTTTCCCGTATAAATACTGAAATAAAAGAGTGTATAATAATATACAATCCTAAGAACCGAATATAGGTCCAAGGTAAATACTTCACTCGCTAGCTCGTCAATGTACCCAAGTATGCATCACAAACCTGCCAACCGCATTAAATATAAACACGGAAGCCACAGTCAGTGGGGAGTAACTCCGAGTTCTCCCAGCCACGAAATGTCGAGTTTAATAAAACATGTATAACATAAAAGCAATGTATATGGAAAATACAAAACCTTAACATATACGATATGCTTATCATGTTATGAAACAAATAACTAACATATATCCTAGCATGTGAAGGCTAAGCTACTCATGCAAACTATCATGTGAATCAGTTAACAACCGATAATCCAAACTCTATCAACCTTAGCCGGCTTGCATCTCACCTTCTAAGATTCATAGAATCATACAAACATGAAAGACCAATACGTCTAGAAACAGGCACAAGTTCTTAGCACAGTCAATAGAAGACTTCTGTAACTCGAGTCTATACCACGAGGTAGGATATACTTACATATTTAGGCTCAGCGGGTACCCTAATAACATGGCCCAAATACAAAGCACACATCTAGGCTCAGCGGTTACCCTAATAACATGGCCCAGATCCAAAGCACATATCTTAGCTCAGAGGTTACCCTAATAACATGGCCAAGATACCACTCTACCCTAAACCTAGAATGCGCAGACCTAGAGAAATGCGAAGATCCATCGCATCCAAGACCCATGATACAATCACATGAGTACCCCTAAGGAGATCCACCAAAGGGTTGGCTAGTACTAAAGCTGGCTCCATTCCCAAAGTGGAAGCAATAAGGCAGCCAGGCCCCGACTTGGAGATCCACCAAGCCGGAACACAAAAGCTATCAAGCAGTGAACATATACTCGTTAAAGATAGTAAGGCCTATCAATGTCATGGTCCAAGATACTCATTTAGAATTAGAATGGTCAAGACGCCATATACTCATAATTCTCTATGGGTACTTAGTCAACACGACACATATCATAAAATCACACAGTCACGAGAACACTTCCTATCATGTGACTAATTGCATAAAAAATCATAATCAAATAACATATCGCCTCATATCTACTAAGGCTAATTCATTAATTAAATACAACCTTACTTGAAGACAAATCCCCGACACGAGTCCCGCGACGGGTCATCAGTCAAAACGGGGCTGACTAGATCTTAGTTTGACCAAACCCGTTTGATCAAACCGGCTAGAAACAGAGTCTTTACCATATAGACTTGAACATAAAAATCATCATATTCATTACATGTTATTTTATTACAACTTCTAACATGTGAATTATTAAATCTTACTAAAACCCGCTTGACTTAAAGGATATCAATTTAAACTATAATCTCGTATTATAATTTCTAACATGTGAGAAATAATAATTTTATGAAAAACACTTTTAATTAAATAATTTACTTATTAAAATTTCCCACTTGCTAAATATTACAAAAACACGATAAATTAACATTTAACTCAAAAACCGTCACAAGACTAAAAAGGTGACTCATGGGCTGATTTGGGCCGTGACATTACACGGGCCTGGACTGGGCCCACGGCTGTTTTGGGGCTGTTTTGGCTATTTTGTTCGACTTTACTAAAAACCGTTTCTTAATATTTCCCGCATGCTTAACATATTTAAAACCCGTCAAAACAACAACAAAACAATCAAACATCGACACAAACCCAAAGACCAAATCCCGGACCAACCCAGACCGGGCTGGACCGGCCTGAACCGGCCTGAACCGGCCTGGTTTGGGCTGGTTTGGGCTGGTTTTTCCAGCCATTTCTCACGGCCCCAACAACAACAAACACCTAATTAATTCCCACATGTTTTAATTAACAAACAACCATTTTAACAACCAATTAAACCATCATCATACAAAAATCATGATTATGAATAAATCATCCAAATATGTCAAGAACACAAAACAAAAACAAAAGATGAACCAAAAACTAAAGAAACAAAAGCTATGTAACATTAATTCGTCGAGTAACTCGGAATCGTTACCTTAGCTAGCACAAAATCAAGTAGCACCAAAATATAAGAACTAAGAAATAAGAAACCCGTCTTCTAGTCTTCTCCTACAATATACGAGTCACCAAACTCGTCTTCAAAATCTTCCCCTATAAGAAATGACAAGAATAACTTTATTAGAACTAAAACTTGATTTTCCATAATTAAAGTGTTGAAAACGATTTTGTCGGAATTGAAAATAAACCGTACTTGAAGATGGAGAGCGAAAAGGAGATTCTAGAAATATAAGTTAGGATGGATTTAAATAAGAAATGAAGGTTTTATGATGATTTTGCTCAAGAACGACGAAGAACGAATGAAGAACGACGAAGAAACGATGAAGAACGATTAATTAGTCTAAGTGATTTATTGTAAATGAAAAGGTAGTTAGTGAGTAAAGGGGGTTGTGAGTGCAGTGTACATATAGAGGAAATATGGAGTGGGTTTGAAATGTTGTTACGGAATGACTCGGGTTTAATAAATATATTACGTAATGAATTAAATATAATTAGATATTAAGGTTAATTTAAAACAAATATCTAGAATTATGTTATGTAATGAAAAGAAAGAAAATCTCAAGGCCTTAAGAGAGGAAGGAGAGCCGTGGTTCATGAAGAATCGGTCTTGTTTCAAGCGATTTGAGGTAAATTACGTTGACGGATCGATTAATAGTAAGAAATATCTTATATATTATTATTAGTTAATCATATTAATTCAAAATAATCTAAAGGAGTGGAAAAAGATGACATGGGCGTGTGACTCATGCCAAAGTAGGGTTTCGGGTTTGTTTCGGGATTTAAGATGACTCGGGAATAGTTAAATGATGTTCGGGATTAAACCGTAAAAGTTATTCTTTAATTCCGAATAAATTCAAAATAATTATATTAAATTATCATAAATTCAAATAAATCTTAATAAAAATAAATTAAAATATTATTTTTTTTTTTAAATAAAATTTCGGTCTTCAAAATTACAAGGGCCGAGTCGGAAAAAGTCCAACGGAAAAGTAAAGTCGACTAAAATTCAAGAGAAAAGTCAAAGATGACTTAATACAATCAAGAAAGTTTTATGACGACTTAAAAGTCAAGAAAAGTCAATGACGACTCTAAAAAGTCAAGAAAAGTCAAAGACGACTTAAAAGTCAAGAAAAGTCAAAGATGACTAAAAACGAGATTGTCATGAAATCTCTCAGAAATTCCAAATACGAACTCGGAATTTCAAAATACAACTCGAAACAATAAATTCTATTTTAAAAACTTAACTTTGCTGAAAAGTGTCAGTAAATATTTTTACTAGAAAAATTGGGTACTTTTCGGGTTGTTACAGTGCCTCAGACATATAAGCATACCACTGACCGAGTATCTATTTGTTGTATCCATCCAACTTGTGCTACTGTGAATATGACGACGTTGTTGGGTAGTGAATGCATAGCGTTGATAGACCCGACCGTCTAGGTGGTGTCATTGTGCTTAGCGTACTTGTTTGACTTTTTTTTACACACTCTTTAGCGCCGTTCTGCCGGATTTTGTATGCTCATTTTCTTTCTGCCCAATTCGCGTCGTTATGTCAAATTCAGGGTACCCGACTTCCGTTATGTCGTTCGAGTCTTGGGTGAGAAACGTTTATCGCATGTCGAATCGGGAAATGTTCATCTTGAGAGTGTGGCAACGCTTAGATTAAGACCGTATTATTATGATAGTCCTTACGGGACAATTTGATTCTAGAGTCGTCTTATCATACATAGTGCCGATGCTTTCTACATTTACTTTACCGTGAACGTGTGTCAGGGTATGTCTTGGATGGTTTGGATGACGTGTCTCGTGCCTCCCTTACTTAGAGTCGTATAGATCATTGCAGTATGCAATGAGTCTATATTGAAATACAATCTGTGGTCTAGCGTTGCCAGGACGTAAGAAAGGTTTTCCACACCTTTGAGTATCTTCCCTTTCGCAAAACTTCTCTTGATTGTCTCAGTGGATGGCGAAACGGAAGACTGATATGAAGATCTCTTGACAGATTTTGCGGTAAAACACGGTGAATAACGGAGAGTTTTAGTGGTTACTTTTTTTTGATGAGAGAACATATAGATAAGGATGGGTTTTAATTGAAATTGGAAGGTATTATGTGGACACAGGTAATGGGTAATATAGTAGCAATAAGAGTTGTGTGTGTTAATTGATATTTGAGAACAAGTATGTGGAATGTTAATACGGTAGAAATTGGGCATGACGTAATAATGCAATTATTTTCCACAAAGCAATTAACTTATCAATCAATCTCACAATATAATACACACTTCTTTAGAGATTATATGTAGCAGCGGAATATACGGACTAAGTAATAAAATCTCATCTAAATCTAGTCGGTCACTGAGATAAGAAAATATCATGACGAATTTTAATTGCCACTGATTAAACCAATTTTCAACCGCAAAGTCTCAAAACGTTCTCTAGCCAATGCTTTAGTCAGAATGTCAGCCCATTGTTTTTCCGTACTA
>JAIUZE010039694.1:0-16140 GCA_022085475.1 Heliosperma pusillum | reverse complement strand
GAAATAATAATTTAGTGAAAAACCTTTTAATTAAATATTTTAATTATTAATATTTCTCGCTTGCTAATTATTACAAAACGCGATAAAATGACGATAACTCAAAAACCGTCACAAGTCCCAAAGTGGGACCCACGGCTGATTTGGGCCGAGACATTACATGGGCCTGGACTGGGCCCCACGGCCTGGTTTTGGGCTGTTTTGGCTTTTGATCGATTTTACTAAAAACCGTTTCTTAATATTTCCCGCATGCTTAACATAATTAAAACCCGTCAAAACAACAACAAAACAAACAAGTATCGACACAACTCAAAGACCAAAACCCGGACCCACCATGGACCAACCCAGACCGGCCTGGACCGGGCCTGAACCGGCCTGAACCGGCTGGTTGGGTTCGGTTTTCCAGCCATTCCTCACGGTTCAAACAACCCCAATTCCAAATAAATTCTAACATGTTTTTAATTAACAACATCCATTTTTGAACATCCAATTCAACCATCATCATACAAAAATCATTATTATGAACAATCATCCAAATTCATCAAGAACACTAACATATTAAAAATACCATACAACATGAAAATCATAACCACTTATCATGTTACTAGTAAAAATCCATAAATCATAATAACATGAACAAAAACGAAAGATGAACCAAAAACAAAATAAACAAAAGCTATGTAACATTAAATCGTCGAGTAACTCGGAATCGTTACCTTAGCTAGCAAAATCAATTAGCACCAAAATAAGAAGTATAAACTAAGAAACCCGTCTTCTAATCTTCCCCTAATATATACGAGTCACCAAACTCGTCTTCAAAATCTTCCCCTATAAGAAATGAAAAGAAAAACATTATTAGAATTAAAACTTGATTTTCCATAACTAAAGTGTTGAAAACGATTTTGACGGAATTGAAAATAAACCGTACTAGAAAGATGGGAGAGCGAGGAGAGATTCTAGAAATATAAGTTAGGACGGATTTAATTAAGAAATGAAGGTTTTATGATGATTTTGCTCAAGAACGACGAAGAACGGATGAAGAACGACGAAGAACGCCCAAGAACGATTAAAGAAAGTGTTATTTAGATCTTAATTTGATTTATTGTAAAATGAAAAGTTGTTGGTGAGTAATGTTGGGTGGGAGCCGTGTGTTTATAGAGAAAATAATGAGTCGGGTTTTGAAATTGTTGTTACGGAATTGACTCGGGTTTTATTATTATAATAAGATAATTAATTAAATATTAAGTTAATTAAATTAAA
Organism: Heliosperma pusillum; assembly: GCA_022085475.1. Lineage (NCBI taxonomy): Eukaryota > Viridiplantae > Streptophyta > Magnoliopsida > Caryophyllales > Caryophyllaceae > Heliosperma > Heliosperma pusillum. The sequence goes on along the minus strand of JAIUZE010039694.1, from coordinate 14,883 downwards.
TATCTAGATATTATGTTATATTAATGAAAAGAAATGAAAATATCTAGCCTTATTAGAGGAAGGAGAGCCGTGTGGATAGGTGAGGAATCGGGTCTGTTTTTGAAGCGATTTGCGGCGTTTAAGTTAACGGATCGATAAAGTAACAAATATCTAAGATATTTGTATTAGTTTAATCAAAACAATTAAAAGATCTAATTAGTGAGTGGAAAAAGATGACATGGGCGTGTGACTCATGCCAAAGTCGGGTTTCGGGTTTGCTTTCGGAATTTACGATGAGTCGGGAATAGTTAAATGATTCCCGGGTTTAAACCGTAAAACCTTATTATAAATTCCGAATAAATTCAAAATAATTTTATTAAATTATCATAAATTCTAATAAATCTAAATAAAAATAAATCAAAAATATTATTTTTTTAAATAAAATTTCGGTCTTCAAACTTATAAGGCGAGTCGGGAAAAGTCAACGAAAGTCAAAGTCGACTTAAAAGTCGAGAAAAGTCAAAGATGACTTAAAAGTCAAGAAAAGTTTATGACGACTTAAAAGTCAAGAAAAGTAAATGACGACTTTAAAAAGTCAAGAAAAGTCAAAGACGACTTAAAAGTCAAGAAAAGTCAAAGATGACTAAAAACGAGATTTTCATGAAATCTCTCAGAAATTCCAAATACGAACTCGGAATTTTAAAATACGACTCGAAACAATAAATTCTATTTTAAAAACTTAAGTCTGCTGAAAAGTGTTAGTAAATATTTTTACTAGAAAATTTGGGTACTTTTCGGGTTGTTACATTTAAACTAAGAAAAAGACTGTTGACGAAGTTGAAACTATAGCCTTCACCGCCGAGTGTAGTGCTCTTTTGCAAAAACAAGTCCCATCCTAAGTTTAAAGATCCCGGTAGTTTTTCTATTCCATGCACAATTGGTACCTATCATATTGATAAAGCTTTATGTGATTTAGGTGCTAGTGTAAGTGTCATTCCTTACTCTATTTGTGCTAAGCTTAATATGGGAGTCTTGAAATGTACTAGTGTCACATTGCAAATGGCAGATCGTTCTATAAATTGCCCTTTGAGAGTTTTGGAGGATGTTCCCGTCAAAGTTGGTAAATTCTTTATTCCAGTTGATTTTATTGTTCTTGACATGCCCGAAGATGCCCAAATCCCAATCATTTTGGGAAGAACCTTTTTACATACCGCGGGTGAGATAATGGATGTCAAGAATGGTAAAATAACATTGGAAGTGGGTGACGATAAGGTCACATTTAACTTGAATAGTGCCATGAAGAGTCCTATGTTAGAATAGTCTTACTTTTCTATTGATGTTTTGGACATTGTCATAGATGACTTTATACCTCGGTCTTTGGCTAAGGACCCTTTGGAGGCGCTCTTAGTATTAGAATCATTTGCAGGTGATGACGAGATTGGGAATACGGAGATGGATGCTTTGGAGCATGAGTTGGATGGAGAAGAGTCATCAATGGATGAAAGCTCACACTTTGTCGATGATAGGAAAATTTTGAAGGAGGAAGAATTTCAAATCGGTGGTAAGGTCTACCATGAGGATGCGATCCTGGGGATAATCAAGGGAGTTCGCATGGAAGCTTGAACCGACTCCAGCTTCATACGTCGTGCGGGACGTTAAACCAGCGCTTCTTAAGAGGCAACCCAAGCTTTTATTTGCTTTCATTTTATTTTCTTTATTTTCTTATTTTCCGTAATTTCTCGTTTTTTAGACTTAACTAGACTTGACGATGTCTATTTTAGGTAAAAAATGAAGACAAGAAGATTCGATGAGGAAATTCACGCATCTCCAAGCACGGAAACCCGTTCGGGGAAACTCGTATTGCCAATCACGAAAATAAACAAGAACTTACAGGGGGCAAACCCCGATCGGGGATCCCAGGCCCCGATCGGGGTTGCAATTTTCTATGCGTCTGATGTTTTATTTGTTTTATTTCTTTCATCAGTTTGGAAAATTCCCCCATATTTATACTAGCTTGGGGGGGTGGGAGCTAGCTAGTCTAGTAAGTTCTTTTTGCTTTGTTCTTTCGTTTTATTTTTCCCACTCCCCTTTGAATTTTAACCTCTTGTCTTCCATGTTTTGTGCTTTGAACCGTTTTTACGGTTAGCTTGGGTGATTTACATGTTGGCACATTGAGAGCAATGTTGTGTTTAGCTTGATGGCACATTGAGAACAATGTTGTGTTTAGCTTGAGGGGGGGGGGGGATTGCATTTGTATTTTAGTTAGAAATTGCATTTAGTTAGAAAATTTATGAAACTTTGAAAATTTGTGCTTCATATGTTTGCCTGCCTACTTTGGTCCTGGTTTACATAGTTGTACCCATTTGTATATCCCAATTTTAGCTTAATGGCTAATGATTCTCTATTATTTGACGGGATAATTGCATTCATGGGGATGTCTTGACATAGTAGGTGGAAGATGGAAATTGAACCTAATAAGCTTGATCTTGACTTTTGGCAAGCCACAAATTGGTAAGGTAGAGCCTCCTTAGACCGATATATCCATATTCGGTCTCTCTTAGGTGAGTGTAGGTCTCCTTATGGTTTGTGCTACATCAAATATGTGACAACCCTCGCGAATGCGGAAATATAAAACATACAAGCATGTGAAGTAATATGCGGAAATAGGTAGTTTTAAAAACTTTTATACATGCAAGTTAAATAAAACGAGGAGTGTCAAAATATTACTCTTTCCGATTCACTAAGATCTTCCACATTTCCTAATTCGACAAATTCACTAACATCTTCCACTTTCCTTATTTGTCTATTATTTGTGGTTAATATAACATATAACCCCACATTCTCTCTCCTACTTTTATTTTCCTCTACATATTACCATTCCACTAAATATTGGACAAAAACAAATGTGGAAGATCTTAGTGAATCGGAGGGAGTACAAACTAAAATACGGAAATACAACAAAGAGACGGGGTCTCTTAAAATGTTAGCAAAGAACAAGTGTTTAGCAAAACTAGCTAATCGTCTAGAGGTGAAAACTTCCAGGGACAACGCCCGCTAGCTCACACCCGAACCCAAAATAGTCAAAGCAAAAAGCCATCCAATGCAAGCAACCTGTTCATTCATGAAAAACATGAACGCCACAATCAGTGGGGAGTAACTCCGGGTTCTCCCAGCCATATCACATTAAACGTACATATAAGGAAATACGAAAGTAAAATCATGCATATATGAATATACATGTGAGTTGCAATAAGAATAGATAGGCAATCGATATATATAATGAAAGATCTGTGGAATCACAATCCGAAACCATCATGTTATTCAAAGACTCGGGGAAGACACTCTTAGGCAATCGAATACGCTCACTAGGGCTTGCATCTCACCGTTAGCGGTATAAGATTGATAAGATTGAGACTCGACAGACAAACCAAGTCAAGTCATGCGATGGTTGCACAAAATCCAACATATTATCATCCATCCACAAACCAAGACATTGACGGTGTCCAATCATGCAATGACCATGAACAATATCATGAAATCACGCATTCAAAGACGACACAAGACGACAACTCTCACGGTAAATGAAACGCACTAGCATCGTGTAAATGGCAAGTATGATTAAAAGGCGTTCACAGATGACATTTCCCGGAAATCATACGCAGATGCTGACTATTTCGCCTATTAGATAATTTACTCCTGGTAGCACGGACGATAATAATACGGTACTTAGTCTAAACCTGGCCAGGATCTCGGAATTAAACGTGTTCCGATTCGACAGCGATAACGTTCGCATCCAAGACTGGCTTACACATGACGCCGAGAGTACCCCAATCGGTGATCAATTCACGAAAGAGGCGGAAAACGAGATCAAGCTCAGAACAGCGGTACGCTAAATGGCAAATAACACCACCTCGCAAAGTACACAACATTTTGACGGTGGGAACAAAGCGCATTAGCGTTCAACTTTTTTTATTAGCCAACAACGTCGTCGTATGCCCACTAACACATGCATGAGCCGTAGGATACCTTCCGTTCCGGACATTCCAGCCTTACGAACGGGAAGGTAGCCAAGGGAATGAGAGTACAAAGCACAAGACAAAATAGTGCTCAAACTGTAACATTTGTAAAACCGACTCAAAGTGGGACATAGCAAAAACCGTCACAAAACATGTGATACAAGCGAATAAGATATCATATATTCAAAACATTAATATTATAAGTCACTACGTAAAATTTTACGATAAACGAATCATGCAACTATTATAAATTAAGAGTTTTAGAAGTAAAAGGAAAAGATCACAGCCGTGTTCCAGGCCGGTCAGGAGACCGGCGGCCGGTGGGCCGGCTCAGAGTACAAGGCAAAAACCAAAATCATAGAAAAATAGAGAAATGTGTTCCAGGCCGGCATAGTGACCGGCGGCCGGTGCACCGGCCAGGAACACCTCTTCATGCAAAATTCCAAATTTCCAAAGGTGTTACTGATGTGTTCCCTGCCGGTGGGCAGACCGGCGGCCGGTCGACCGGCAGGGAGCACCCCTTCACCCGTGAGCTTCCTTTACTTATCCAATTCATTTCAATTCTCAAATATACTTCTAATAATCATCAACAATCAATATACATCATCAACATTCATCATATAACAACATTCATTAATCATAACATGATTCCTAAGCCTCTAATCGTATTCTAAACACGATTTCTAGCATATAAAGCATGTAAAACACGTAAATGATATCGAGTAACCCTTCACCGTTACCTTTAAGCGTCTTCACTACTCGTCAAGCTCCTCTTCAATAAGGTAATAGTCTTTTTCGGGATCTTGGAGGTCACCACCTACATATAGATCATAAAAGATGAATGAAATTCATCTTGAGAAAGACGGGAAATTTGAAAAGCGAGAAAGACGATGATTTTAATATCAAAGCGGATAGAGGAAGGTAAGGGAAGAAGAATGAGACGAACTTACGTGAATTCTAGCAAGTAACGAATGAGCTAGGATGATTCGAAGATCGAAAAAGCTATGGAGGCAAGGGTTTGAGTTTTCTTAAAGAGGAAGAAATGTGGTTTGTGTTTGTGTTGAATGAATATTAGGTTAAGGGAGTTAGAGTATGAGTAAGGAAAAAGTCAAGGAAAGTTAAACTCGCCTTAAGACGGGATTCTCATGGAATTTCGCGGAAATTTCAAATACGAACTCGGAAATTCTAAATTCGACTCGAAACATTAAATTCTAAATTAAAACTTAAATTTGCTGAAAAGATTTCGTAAAATATTTCTACTAGAAAAAATAGGGTACATTCCCGGGTGTTACAATCACCCCACCTTTTTAAAAAGTTTCGCCCTCGAAACTTGAGGGAAAGAAAAATACCTTACTCGAATAGACTCGGATATTTACTACGCATAGAAGCTTCGGTTTCCCAAGTCTCTTCTTCGACATTAGCACTTCTCCATAATATTTTCACCAAAGGAACTACTTTACTTCTCAACTTCCTATCCTTACGATCAAGAATGCGGATCGACTTCTCTTCAAAGGATAGATTCGGTTCAAGCTCGGGCAATTCAACTTGAAAGACATGGCTTGGATCACTAACATACTTTCTCAATTGAGAAACATGGAATACATCATGAACCTTAGCCAAATTCGGCGGCAAATCCAACTTATAAGCAACGGCACCAATCCTTTTCACAATATCAAATGGTCCAATGTATTTCGGGCTCAATTTACCCTTAACACCAAACCTTTTAACACTCTTCATTGGAGACACTTTCAAGAACACTTTATCTCCCACCTCAAATTCTAAAGGTCTTCTTCGGATATCGGCATAAGACTTTTGACGGTCTTGAGCGGCTTTCATTCTATCTCGAATGACCTTCACATTATCAATAGTTTCAACAAGAACATCGGGGCCTAAATCACGATTGTCACTCAATTGATTCCAACATATAGGACTCCGACATTTCCTTCCATAAAGAGCTTCATATGAAGCCATCTTGATAGATGCATGATAACTATTGTTGTAAGAAAACTCCACCAACGGTAGACTCTTTTCCCAACTCGACTGGAAGTGAAGAGCACAAGCCCTAAGCAAGTCTTCTAAAGTCTGAATAGTCCTCTCAGTCTGACCATCCGTAGCGGCATGAAAAGCAGTACTCATCAACAACTTACAACCCATGGCCTCTTGCAACGCTTTCCAAAATCTCGAACAGAATCTCGGATCTAGGTCGGATATAATCTCCATAGGAACACCGTGGTATCTAACAATTTCATCCACATACGCTTTTGCTAATTGGTCCAAACTCCAAGTTTCTTTGATCGGAATAAATCTAGCACACTTGGTCAATCGATCAACAACAACCCATACGACATCTTTACCTCCAACGGTCCTCGGCAAAGCCATAACAAAGTCCATAGAAATAGATTCCCACTTCCATAGTGGAATATCCAACGATTGTAGCAATCCACCGGGCCTCTTGTGTTCAATATTCACTTGTTGGCAAGTAAGACATCTTCCAACATAAGATACAACATCACCCTTCAAGTTCGGCCACCAAAACTGTAGCTTCAAATCCTTGTACATCTTATCACCTCCGGGGGTGAAATAGAATACGGGGAGGAACCAAGATGAGCTTCATTCAAGAACTCGCTTCCTCAATTAAAGAGCACTTAGGAACAAATAACGACCATGGAACGAAGAAACACCTTATCATCAAACTTGAAATCTTTACATTTACCTTTCAAGAATCTGGGCTTGGATAGACTTGTAGTAAGATATAACTTGGCCTTTCGCGGATTTCAGGAGACAAGAAACACAGGTTCGGCACCAATCATAGCACCAACATGAAACAAATCCACGCTTACGGGAATCCAAACTAAACTCGAAAAGCGCACAAAGATTAAAAAGTAATAATGCATAAGCATTCAAAGCTATGAGAAGCGTTCCTACTAAGGAGCAATCCCCGGCACAACATAGCCTTCCTTCATGATACAATACTCAAAATCATCAATCGTTTCACCAATCAACCATCTTTCTTGCCTCATCTTCAACTTTTTTGCAGTAAATATGTCTTCCAAACTCTTGTGATCGGTGAAGATACGACAATGAACTCCAATTAAATAATGTCTCCATACTTTCAAAGCATGAACAACGGCGGCCAATTCTAGATCATGAGTAGGATAGTTCACTTCATGAACTCTCAATTGCCTTGAAGCATAAGCCACCACCTTCCTACTTTGCATAAGAACACAACCCAATCCCATTTTAGAAGCATCACAGTAGACATCAAAGTCTACTCCATCTTCAGGCAAAGTCAACACCGGAGCGGTAGTTAACCTCGTCTTTGACTCTTGAAACGCTGCTTCACAAGCTTCGTTCCATAGGAATTTGGTTTCCTTCTTCAATAACTGAGTCATCGATCTAGCAAGCTTAGAGAAATCTTTGACAAACCTTCGGTAATAACCTGCTAAACCAAGGAAACTTCGAATCTCTCTAATATCAGTCGGACTCTTCCAATCAACAACGGCCTCAATTTTAGAAGGATCTACCAATACACCTTCTTTAGAAATCACATGCCCAAGAAAGGACACTTTAGGTAACCAGAACTCACACTTAGAGAACTTAGCATACCATTTCTGTTGACGGAGAACACCCAAAATAATCCTCAAATGAATAGTATGCTCATCTTCGAACTTTGAGAAAATAAGGATATCATCAATGAATACCACCACACACTTGTCAAGATACTCACTAAATGTGCGGTTCATCTGATCCATAAAGATAGCGGGAGCATTACTCAATCCAAATGGCATTACTTTGAACTCAAAATGACCATATCTCGTACTAAAAGCGGTCTTTGGAATATCAACATCTCTAACCGGAATTTGATGATAACCGGATCTCAAATCGATCTTTGAAAAAGTAGAAGCACCCTTTAATTGATCAAACAATTCTTCAATTCTCGGCAAAGGATACATATTCTTGATTGTAATCCGATTTAATTCACGATAATCAATACACAATCTCATTGAACCATCCTTCTTCTTCACAAAAAGAACGGGAGCACCCCAAGGAGAGGCACTTGGTCGGATAAAGCCTTTTTCAATCATGTCATCCAACTGCTTCCTTAATTATTTCAATTCGGACGGAGCCATACGATAAGGAGCTTTGGCAATTGGACCAGAACCAGGAACAAAATCAATAGAGAATTCAACATCACACTCGGGAGGAATCCCGGGCAAATCTTCGGGGAATACATCAACGAATTCTCGAACAATAGGCACATCTTCAATACTTGGCAAAGAGGTATTCGAAGAAGTCACAACACACAAGAATGCTTGGTAACCTTTTCTAACCATACTTACCAACTTCAAAGCAGAAATTAAAGACACACCTTTACGGGGATGAGATCCCTTATAGGTTATTCTAACACCTAAAGGACTCTTTAAGAAAATCTTTTGATCACGACACTCGAACCTAGCATGATACAAAGCTAACCAAGCTATACCTAAAATAATATCAAACTCTCCTAGAGGAAACTTAAGGAGATTCGCGGGAAAGATAGAACTCGAAATAGATATAGGTACATTTGGATAAAGGGTAGAACAAGAGATAATATCTCCGGATGGCAAGGATATGGGAGTATCCTAACTAGATGTAGGCTTGATAGATAATTTATTGGCATAGGTCGATGACACAAAAGACATTGAAGCACCGGTATCAAATAAAATAAGACACAGTTGCTCTAAGATTGAGAACATACCCGTAATAATCTTGGGATGAGCGTCGGCTTCAGCACGGCTCATGACAAATATTGAACCCTTAGGTTTAGGAGGAGGGGGCAACTTTCGGTCGGGGCAATCCTCGTAACGATGACCACCCTTTTGACAGAAGAAACAAATGTAAGGTCGGTTGTGACATGCCACAACGGGGTGATGTGGTTGTCTACAACGGTTACATTGACGACCTTGAGATGCATAAGGCCTATGAGCCACATTTGAAGTAGCTCTAGGAATAAAAGGAGAGGGATTCCTTGTATTGGCATTGGAAGAAGGATTAAACCTCCTCTTGTTAGCATAGGAATTAGAAGGAGACGGAATAAACGGCCTCTTCCCAAAAGCATTCGGCGTAGGAGCATAAGAAGGAGAGGGATTATTCATCAAAGCTTCATCCCTTATAGCCTTCATTGAATTTTCAGCCCATAAGGCATCATCATAAAGATCTCCAAAGGAATTGGTATTCCTTCTCACTTTGCTTTGAAGAACGGCATTCAACTTGTTAAAATAATAGAATGCACGGACTTCATCATCACGAATAAGCCTCGGAGCGAAATGAGCGAGCTTATTAAACTCCGTAGTAAACTCTTGAGCCGATAGGTTGCCTTGTTTAAAATCTATGAACTCCTTGAGCCTTTGTTGTTTAAGCTCTTTAGGATAAAACCTACCCTCCACAAGAGCTTTGAAAAAAGCCAAGTTGAAGTCCTCTTCAAGAGTTGCGGTGGCACTTGTGATAGCCCACTAGTTGTCGGCTTCCCTCACCAGAAAGTGCTTTGCGATCCTAACTTTGTCCTCTTCTCGGACTTGGTATAGATCGAATTGTTTCTCCATCTCGCGGAACCAATCGGATAACTCCGTAGGATCCGGCTCTCCACCATATGGTACGATCTTACTTCTCGCTATCTGTCCAGCTACCCATGCATAGCCACCTTGATGGTTTTCGTCCCTTCTAGGGGGAGCTTGGTTGGCATTAGCTAGAGCGGCATCTTGCTGATTTTTCAGCACTTGAGTAAGAGCTTCCATCATAACATTCTCAGCTAATCGTGGTCTAACCATCTTCATAAGAAACAAAAACAAATTAAGTTACTCCTATCAATTAGCATAAACAAATAGACTACCAAGTAAAGTCCTTAACTTCTACCCAATCTCTCATTTATTATTTAAGGTCAAGTAGTTTAAGTTAGGTTCACATGTGTGCGTCGGAGAGCGATAAAAGCTCTGATACCAACTGTGACAACCCTCGCGAATGCGGAATATAAAACATACAAGCATGTGAAGTAAATAGCGGAAATAGGTAGTTTTTAAAAACTTTTATACATGCAAGTTAATAAAACGAGGGAGTGTCAAAAAATTACAAACTAAATAAAAATACAACAAGAGACGTAGTCTCTAAAATGTTAACAAAAACAAAGTAATTAGCAACTAGCTAAACAACGTCTAGAGGTGTTTCTTCCAGGGACAACGCCCGCTAGCTCACACCCGAACCCAAAATAGCATAAGCAAAAAGCCATCCATGCAAGCAACCTATTCATTCATGAAAAACATGAACGCCACAGTCAGTGGGGAGTAACTCCGGGTTCTCCCAGCCATATCACATTAAACGTACATAGAAGGAAATACAAAAGTAAAATCATGCATATATAGATATACATGTGAGTTGCGATAAGAATAGATAGGCAATCCAATATATAATGATAAGATCATGTGGAAATCAAATCCGTAAACCATCATGTTATTCAAAGACTCGGGACAGACACTCTTAGGCAACCGAATACGCTCACTAGGGCTTGCATCTCACCGTTAGCGGTATAAGTTTGATAAGATTGAGACTCGACAGACAAACAGTCAAGTCATGCGATGATCACATAAATCCAACATATTATCATCCACTCACGAACCAAGACAATGACGGTGTCCAATCATGCAATGACCATGAACAATATCATGAAATCACGCATTCAAAGACGACACAAGACGACAACTCTCACGGTAAATGAAACGCACTAGCATCGTGTACATGGCAAGTATGATTAACAGGCATCCACGGGATAACATTTCCCTGAACTCATACGCGATGCTTACATTTCGCCTATGTAGACTAATTTCCTCCTAGTAGCACGACGATAATAATACGGTACTAGTCTAAACCTCGCCAGGATCTCGGAATAAACGTGTTCCGATTCGACATGCGATAAACGTTTCGCATCCAAGACTCGGTCTTACACATGACGCCGAGTACCCCAAATTCGGTAGATCAATTCACGAAAGAGGCGGAAAACGAGCTCAAGCCTCAAAACATGCGGTACGCTACATGCAAATAACACCACCTCGCAAGTACACAACATTTGACGGCCGGGTCGAACAACGCATAGCGTTCAACTCCCAACAACGTCGTCGTATGCCACTAACACATGCATTTAAGCCGTAGGATACCTCTCCGTTCCGACATTCCAGCCTTACGAACGGGAAGGTAGCCAAGGGAATGAGAGTACAAAGCACAAGACAAAATAGTGCTCAAACAGTAACATTTGTAAAATCGACTCAAAGTGGGACATAGCAAAAACCGTCACAAAACATGTGATACAAGCGAATGAGATATCATATATTCAAAACATTAATATTATAAGTCACTACGTAAAATTTTACGATAAACAAATCATGCGAACTATTATAAATTACGAGTTTTAGAAGTTAAAGGAAAAGATCACAGCCGTGTTCCAGGCCGGTCAGGAGACCGGCGGCCGGTGGGCCGGCTCAGAGTACAAGGCAAAAACCAAAATCATAGAAAAACAGAGAAATGTGTTCCAGGCCGGCATAGTGACCGACGACCGGTGCACCGGCCAGGAACACCTCTTCATGCAAAATTCCAAATTTCCAAAGGTGTTACTGATGTGTTCCCTGCCGGTGGGCAGACCGGCGGCCGGTCGACCGGCAGGGAGCACCCCTTCACCCGTGAGCTTCCTTTACTTATCCAATTCATTTCAATTCTCAAATATACTTCTAATAATCATCAACAATCAATATACATCATCAACATTCATCATATAACAACATTCATTAATCATAACATGATTCCTAAGCCTCTAATCGTATTCTAAACACGGTTTCTAGCATATAAAGCATGTAAAACACGTAAATGATATCGAGTAACCCTTCACCGTTACCTTTAAGCGTCTTCACTACTCGTGAAGCTCCTCTTCAATAAGGTAATAGTCTTTTTCGGGATCTTGGAGGTCACCACCTACATATAGATCATAAAAGATGAATGAAATTCATCTTGAGAAAGACGAGAAATTTGAAAAGCGAGAAAGACGATGATTTTAATATCAAAGCGGATAGAGGAAGGTAAGGGAAGAAGAATGAGACGAACTTACGTGAATTCTAGCAAGTAACGAATGAGCTAGGATGATTCGAAGATCGAAAAAGCTATGGAGGCAAGGGTTTGAGTTTTCTTAAAGAGGAAGAAATGTGGTTTGTGTTTGTGTTGAATGAATATTAGGTTAAGGGAGTTAGAGTATGAGTAAGGAAAAAGTCAAGGAAAGTCAAACTCGCCTTAAGACGGTATTCTCATGGAATTTCGCGGAAATTCCAAATACGAACTCGGAAATTCTAAATTCGACTCGAAACATTAAATTCTAAATTAAAACTTAAATTTGCTGAAAAGATTTCGTAAAATATTTCTACTAGAAAAAATAGGGTACATTCCCGGGTGTTACAAAATACGCATAAGTATGGTTTTTATTTCATTTCTTTATAAGCATGCATTCATTTGTTAGCATTTTGGAGCCATTCACATGATTAAATTTGCCTTTTTGAACCCTTTCACACAAAATTTATCCTTAGCTACATATAAAAATTGCCTACCTTGTTGAGCTAGTAGCCTTGATTAATTGTGTTTGGGTGCTCATTTAGGATTTGTTGTATTTTGAAATATCACAGTGAGCTTGGTCTTAATGCTTTGACATGAAGAAAAAAAAAGAAAAAAAAAATGATGAAAAAATGATGAAAATGAAAGAAAGAAAAAGAAAAGAGAAAAAGAAAGAAAAAAGCATGAAATGAAAAAAAAAAAAGAAGCATATCTTTTATGGAAAAAAAAGAAGAAGAAAAAGGTTTAAGAAACTCTCATATTTTATTCATATATTTTGGAGAGTTTTTCTTTAGAATTGTATTGAAATATTTGGGATAGTTTTGGGATTGAGCATCCTTACATATGGTTGTCGCTAGCTTGACTTAGCTCCACATACCATAAATAATTTGTTCCCCTTTCTTACCCATTTCTTACTAATCTTCTTCTTACCTATGGCTTCCTTTTCATGCTTGCATTTGAATGTTTTTGGCTTGTAGTTTTGAAATTTTTACCATATTAAATTGCAGGCACACTCCCATGAGTCGAGGATAGGTGAGTGCTACTCACAAAAATCCTTTCACATTAAAATGAGTTGGAGTGAGTCGTGAGAGTCCATAAGTCAAAAGATCATGCAAGAGCCGAAAAGTTCAATTGAAGTATTTCATGCTACGCTGCCATGTAAATCTCATCCATGTTTTTGCATTATCCTTATACTCATGTTGTTTCAGGATTTGATTCATTATGCTTGATAGTTTAAAATTGGATGTTTCAATTGTGGGGACTTCGTTGTTTTCCTCTCTTGTCTTGGTCTTAAGTGCTTGCTTGAGGACAACCAAGGGTTTAGCTTGGGAGAGTTTGATATGTCTAGTTTTTATATGATTTTACTCTCTAATTTAGCTCGATTTTACATGATTATTATACTTTGCTTGGTATATTTATGAGCTAATTACGTGTTCGAGGTGCATTGCTCGTTTTTGCTATGTTTTGTAGGAATCTAAGCATTTAGAGACTTTTTCCTAACACAATTAGCAAGCACCAAAGTCCAACAAGCTAATGGATGCAAGATGGACCATGGAAGGTTAGAATGGAGAATGACAAGCCAAACATGAAGATTTGTGAAATGGATTGAAATGCAAATGAGAAACCAAAAATGAAGCCCAATGCAAGGAGCCCACAACTCAACATATGATGCTCCTTTGGATGCTCAAGGAATCCTAAAACTATGCAATTAACCGGAGAATTAAGGTGCTTAAAGGCATAGCTTAGGATTCCTTAAGCATTAAATGGAGCAATTAAGCAAATGTAGCCGGGTTACTGAAACCCTGATCGGGGTTCTCAGTTCCCGATCGGGGTTTGGCTTCAGTGAACACTTACATTTCAAGTCCCTCTCCCTATATAAAGGAGAGGGACTTGGACACTTAGAGGCATATTTTTCACACATATTTCACATCCTTTTTCATAGCTTCTCTCATATCTTTTCATCATATCTCCTTTAGCTTAAGCACACAAGTTTTTCTTAGTTTCATATTTAGTTAAACATTTGGTTATTACTTTATTCAAACACTTGGTTACATTTCAAAGTTGTAATTCAATCTTTCAATTCAAGCATTTGGGTTATTTGTTCTTCATTTTCGAGTTATATTTCTCTATTGCGGTAATCCTAATTCTAGTTTTATGTTAGTATTCACTTCCGTCCTTTACCTTACAAATCATTTAGTTAATCGTAACATTTAGTTAATCATAGTTTCATTGTTATCTACATTAGGATTGTTAGTTTTCATTCACTTAGTGTAGCACTTTTTATTAACAAGTTGTTTTCCTTTATAACTTTATATTCATCATGCTTATTATATCAAATACTATTAGTTTAAACATCAACATGAGTGAGTAGTTTCATTTGTCTAGGGATTAAAGAAGCCATGCATAATTAGTAAGTTGTAAATGTTAAAATAAGGATGAACTAATATTGATAAATTGTTTCTATCACATGCTTGTATTGCTTTGTTAATCTTTGTTTATTGATCACAATCCTTGATTAAGTTCGTTTAATTATTTCTATAAGTCGAGAGGCACGTAATTGAATTAGACTAAGCATATGTTAGTAGATCGACCTAGCCAAAGCGAGAGTTCGTTAGGACCCGATCTATGGTTGACACTAATATCGAGAGGTGGGTGTCTTTAGCCTAAACAATTATCGTTATTATCAATGTACTAGTTTGACTTGAGCATTTACATAATTTGCATGTGTGACCCGACCTCCCTAGACTCTTCCTTTATTATTGTTGTTGTT
>JAIUZE010039686.1:0-10063 GCA_022085475.1 Heliosperma pusillum | reverse complement strand
AAATGCTACCGTATTAAATATGGAAACCTGTTCCGATTGAACGGGATTTATAAGTTCATAGAAGAAAAATGATTGTCATTGCGCGAATAAAATAAATATCAACGGAAAATAAACATTCATTGCTTATAAATAATTTACTTGTAAAAACAATTTTAAACAAGTCACTCATATAATGACCCCTCACGAAATTACAAAAGTGATTCCAAGACCCATCTTTAGACAAAAAATAGTCATCGCATGCTACCTTTATCTAAAAATGGTAAGTCAATACTTGACTAATTCTACACTTAGAACTCTTGGTTGACGGATTTCAACTAAATCCATCTCCTAGTCCCAAGATAACGCTGATCTCGTTGAGTCCAATCCAATTTTGGCTTGTGATCGCATCACCCTACTTACCCGAGGTAAAAAGGGACCCACGAGCGTGGTAGCCCTAATGAACACGGGGTTCATAGGTGTTACTAATTGGTAAGGCTAAATCTCAATTTTTAGGTTATGTGAGAGGTCTTGTCAATTTTGTTATTAATTCCCTATAAGCGAACTAAGTCGGTGAATTGTGAATAACGTTGAATTGACAATCACGGTAAATAAAATGCATGTGTGACGATTTTGGCATGAGCGAAAAAAAGCAAGCAATCAAGCAACAATAAACTCCTAGTATGGCCACCTAGCTAATCAAAATTAACTAGATAGTTACAAATTCGGAAACCAACTCCTTGGTCCCTTGCCTCTTCACTTGGAACATCTTCCAAAATGGCACCGTCTTGAGAGAGTCACCGGTCTTCATAAAAATAATTACAAATGTACAAATACCTATTATACATTTATTCTATAAAATAAAATTATTAAATTATACAAACCGGCGATACGAGATCGCAATTATTACAACCAAATCGTTATTCCCTTACATTACGGGTAATAACGATAAAAATAACTAGGCCATACTAGGTACAAACTTTGCATAAATTATTAAATAAATGACATTCATTCATTCAAACATAAATAAAATAAATTGCTGCAAAATTCATGGCAAAATCGTCCTAAGTTCAATTCATGCTCATTGTTGCTCGATTTCTTCCGGGATTCATTGATTTTTAACCATTAAAAATCAATATCAACATTTAAATCGCATTTAAATTCAAACTAATTAACTAACCTGTTTTAGAACTCAAAATTAGTCACTACTAATTTTGTTGGTCATTAATTAAATCGATTTGATTTCATTTGCTAAATATTACGGTTTAATCATAACAATTATGAAATAAAACCAAAATAAAATATAAACATCATAAAATTTGAAACAAAAAAATTTTGTACATTCTGGAAACTTTCCAGGAACTATAAAAATAAAAAATATTTGCTCAAAAAATTTAAATTAATTTTATGAACAAATAGCTTTGTATTTAATGGTGTTATCAAATAAAAACATTAGATATAGTAAAACAGTGAAAAAAATTATGAAATTTCACGAAGAGTATCAAAATCAGATTTTAAAGGTAAAAAAAAATTTCAAAACCAGAAATGGCACGTTTCAATTTATGCAACATTATCATCTCTTATATCGACGTTTATAGTAGAAAAATCAATGAACATGCAATTAACATAAGTAAAATTTACAGGAAATTTACATACAATATGTAAGGAATGCAGGTGAGAGCAGATTAAAATTTCTGGCCAGAATCAACATGCAACTATTTTAGTTGACTTTTAATCATAAAATGATGTTAACTCGTTTTAACGCCACCAAAAAATCAAAATAAATAGCAAATTAATCCCTAAAATCACGAAATTTAACCACAAACATTTTCAGGTCAGTAGGTATACATGCACCAAAATGTTTTGTCAGAATCGTATTTTAACTCAAAATCTTTGATTTATTAGTTATCTTATAACTTTAATAAAAATGTCCAAAATGAACATGCATGCTACAAGCTAGCTATGATACCAATTGAAAGTCCATAGACCTTAATTAGACTCCTCTAATTAATTACCAAATTACTTTTTAATTTAGTTTATAATGATCTATGTAACATGCATGCAAATATAAAGACATTTAAATAAAAGAAGAAATTTCCTCACATTGATATGGAAATTATATGGGCACAACAAGAACTCCTTCTTGTTGTTCTTGAGCTATAAATATGGATGAACACAAACTATCTACAAAGTAGAAGATCTCCTCTAAGTTGCACCAAGATTAACCCAAATAATCTACCCTTATTATTAACTAGATAATAAGATAGATATTATTCTACTAATATTATGACTATATTACTACACTAGTAATACTTATTAAATATTAGTATTTGAGAGTTTATAGTGAGAAGAAGAGTTTTAGAGAGAAGTATGACAATTGCACAAAATGAAGTAAGTATAAAATGAACACAAAAATGTTCATAATATAGGCCATTTGGCCGGATGTCATAGTCCAAATAGGGACTATTATTTTGCTCAATTTTGTCACATGCATTAGAGTGGAGTGTTGTAGTATATATGATGATTATTCTTACTTGTAATGTCACTTTCATAAGTAACTAAATAGTAAAAACAAGAACAAAATCATCACCCTTCTAACTACATACCAACCAGTCCATTATGGCCTAGTTTGGTCCATTTTGATTTTTGATATTTGTCTCACAAATACTTATTGATCATATGGTTAATTATCTTGTATAATTAAGTGTTAATTTGATCATATAACAATTATATGACTCAATTAAATAAATAATATGTACTTAACATTTTAAGTAATATTTTACCATTATATCAATATATAATGGGTCCCACAATGCCTAGTTAATTTATTTTACAACTCCTTGTAAATATAATTAACTAATTACCTCTATCTCAAAACCTCAACTAATTTAGTAATTTAACGATTAATTACTAAGTTAAATCTTATTTAATCGTATTAAAATAAGATATAAATTTAGTAGTCAATTATCGCATAATTGAAAAATAAGTTTAATCGAATTTGAGTTCTTAACTCAATTTCTAATAATTAACTCTCGTACATATCGAATATATGTAATGTACTAATTAACTGTATCGTATACAAATAAGTAGTTACTATTTGGATTTCATCCTTTAGGTGTGACCGAAAGGGATCAGTTGATCACCGCCGTCAAACGACAATAACGTCAAACTCTAGTTAGCCAACCGTTATTGATTTACGTTAATCAACTGACTAATCATATATATAGTCAATAATTATCCCAATTATATTCCATAATAAGATTTATTATGTGGCGCACTATTGTGGAGTACACCTACTCCAACAGGCGGTGATCAACTGATCTCTTTAGGTCACACCTATAAGATGAGACCCAAATAGAATACTAATTATTTGTATACGATACATTTTAATTAGAACATTACATATATTTGATATGTACGTTAAGTTACGAGAGTTATTTATTGGAAATTGAGTTAGGAACTCATTTCACTTAAGTTCATTAGTCAATTATACGATAACTGACTGAATAAATTTTACGTCTTAATTTAATACGATTAAATAAGATTTAATTTAGTGATTAATCGTTAATTCATTAAATTAGTTGAGGTAATGCATATATTTTGAGGTAGAGGTAATTAGTTAATTATATTTACAAGGAGTTGTAAAATAAATTATCAGGGCATTGTAGGACCCACTATATATTAATAAAATGGTAAAATATCACTTAATAGTTAAGTATACATTATTTATTAATTTGAGTCATATAATTGTTATATGATCAAATTAACATCTAATTATACAAGATAATTGAACATATGATTATAAGTATTTGTGGGACAAATATCAAAAATCAAAATGGTATAGTGGACTCATGTGCACCGGTTTTGTGTAGACAATATAACTAGTGATTTTACTCTACCAACTCCACACTCCACCAAGTGATTATGACATGTTATGACACATGATCATTATCATTCTCTTACCCACACTCAAGTCATTTGCATGAGAATAAAAATAAGCAAAATAAATCCCTTTGGAGCCTAAGGGTGCCGGCCATATTGGCTTTAAATAGAACAAGAGTTGTTCAATTTTCATCACATCATTATTCATGGTTATTTCTTACTTTTCTTTCTAACTCAACAACTCTCTAAAACTCACATGCAAACTAATATTCATACCATATTACTAGTGTAGTAATACAATAATATTAGTAGTATAATGTCTTACTTATTATCTAGTTAATAATAAGTTAAGATTATTTTGGTTGATTCTTGGGTGCAACAAGAAAGAGACCTTCTACTTTGTATGTTGTTTTATGGAGGATCATCCATTAATTCCATGCTCAAGAACAATAAGAAGGAGTTCTTATTGTGCCCATATTGAACCGAAAATTCCCAATGTAAAGATGTTTTCGTCTTATCTTTTCTTTTATGCTTTTATATTTGCATGCATAATAACTAGATCCTAAATCATTAGGTTACTCTAATTTAATGAACTAATTAGAGGTATAGGACTTTCATGTGGTATCAAAGCTCAATTGTTACATGCATGTTGATTTTAAGCATTAAAATCGAGTTATATGATAACTTGGGTAAAATTGAAAATTTGTGTTAAAATTTGGTTTGCACGATATTTTTGATTTTCATGCATACCTACTGACGTCAAAATGGGAGTGGTCAAATTTGGTGATTTTAGGGATTGATTTGCTATTTATTTTGATTTATGGCCTTTAAATCATGTTAATATACACTTTTTATGTTCATAGTTAACTAAAAATAGTTGCATGTTGATTCTGGTCATTAAATTTTTATATAATCTCACATGAATGTTTTACATACTTTATGTAAAATTTCGTGACTTTTAATGAAGTTTTGCATGATTATTGATTTTTATGAGATAAAAGTCAATAAAGTGAGATTATTATGTTCATAAAATTGAACCGTTCTTTTCTGGTCTTGAAATTTTTTGGTACATTTTATAATCTGATTTATATTATCTTGGTGAAATTTTGTAATTTGTTTCACTATTTTACTATATTTATTGGTTTTTATTTGATAAAACCGATAAATTTAAAGCTATTTGTTCATAAAATTAATTCAAAATTTTTGGTCAAATTTTTCTGGTTTTTGGAGTTCCTGGAAATGTTCCAGAATGTACAAAAAAAATTTGTTTCAAATTGTTATGATGTTTATATTTTATTTTGGGTTTATTTCATAAATGTTGTGGTTAAACCTCTATATTTAGCCAATACGATCAATTCAAACTAATTAAATATAAACAAAATTAGTGGGGACTAATTTTGAGTTCTAAATTAGTTTAGATAATTAGTTTGAGCTTAAATACGATTTAAATATTGATTATTGATTTTTAATGGTTAAAAATCGATAAAATCCATAAAACCGAGTTAGAATGAGCATGATAAGTATTATGGGTGATTTTGGCATGATTTTTACGGCATTTTATTTATGTTGTTATTTTTGAATGAATGAATGTCATTTACTTAATTTTTAATGCAAGTTGTACCTAATATGACTTAGATTATTTTAATCGATATTACCCGTAATGTAAGGGAATACCGATTCGGTTGTAATTTTAATTGCGATCTCGTATTGCCTGTTTGTAATAATTTAATTTCATTTTCTAGATCAAATGTAAAATAGGAATTTTATTCGTATCTTTTTGTAATTAATTATTATGAAGACAGAGATTCCCGAAGTCCGTGTTCCAAACGACATCGTCTTTTGGAGCGTGTACCGTGAAGAGGCAAGGGGCCAAGGAGTTGGCTTCCCATTTTGTAATCGTCTAGTTAATTAGATTAGCTAGGTGGACATACTAGGATTCATTATTTGCTTGCTTTATATTTTCCGCTCATGCCAAAATCGTCGACATGCATTTTATTTCTCGATTGTCAATTCAACGTTATTCAAAATTCACCGACTTAGTTCACTTATGGGAATTAATAACTAAATTGACAAGACCTCTCACATAAATTAAAAGAAATTGAGATTTAGCTTTACCAATTGAAGCATCTATGAACCCCGTGTTCCTTAGGGCTACCACGCTCGTGGGTCCCTTTTTACCCCGGGTAAGTAGGGTGATACGATCACAAGCCAAAATTGGATTGGACTCAACGACATAAGCGTTATCTTGGGACTAGGAGATGGATTTAGTTGAAATCCGTCAACCAAGAGTTTTAGGAATAGAATTAGTCTAGAAATGCCTTGCCATTTTTAGATAAAGGTAGCATACGATGACTATTTTTATTTAAAGATGGGTCTTGGAATCATTTATATAATTTAGTGAGGGGTCATTATATGAATGCTAAACTTGTTAAAATTGTTTTACAAGTGAAATTATATATAAGCAATGAATGTTTATTTTCCGTTGATATTTATTTTATACGCGCAAATGACAAATATCTTATCCTTCTACAAACTTGTAAATCCGTTCAATCGTGGAAATAAGTTTCCATTAAATTCATACGGTATCATTTTTAGATTGCAATTTAAATATCCGCTTAAATCACCATAGCTACAGACAAAATGAATTTTATCTTTTGATCCTCATATTCACCATTGCAAATGTCTCTTATGAAGAGTATATAAATAAGTCACACTTAGTCAAAAACGTTTTGAATTTTTGTGACGTTTTCTTATAACAGTGGTACATCAATCTTTTTGCTCCAAAGAAAATATTTTTAATTTTTGGTATGTCGCAATAATTCGCCTTATCGAGGCTTACCTCAAAAGAGGCCAAATCAGTTGGGTCGACTAGGTTAATCGATTTATTTAAAATCGTGAATGACCAAATACCGTAGTCACTTCATGAAAGGTTTATCCTTTTCAATGTAAAACCATGAATGAAATGAAGAATAGTCTTCATTATATTTCTAATCTATTGGTCTAAATAGAGATTCATGAAAGTGAGTGGGAGCTCTAAGAAAAATGTTTTATTCTTGATTGTTAAGAATAGGACGAGGTTCAAGAGTAGGTTGACACGATGTTGGCACAAGGCAAGGGAAAAGGCAAGGCTATTTTGAATAGAAAAGTCAAATCCAAGCAAGGTATCGAACCCAACTTTTGATGATTCTATAGTGTACGACATTAGAAAAGAATCTATCCCAAGTTTTTGGAGAAATAGAAATTGGGTGTCCTACACCTAAAAGTACTTCCACCTATAATATCTATATGATCGACATTTATTTTGCTAAATGCAATTTTTGGGTATTCGATACCTATTATGGTTCTCATCAATGTATTCAATGCATATAATAATGATTCGTGCGACGACTAGCCATGATTAAATTTCGACCTACAAGGGAAATATAACTATTGTAGTTTTATTTCTATAGAGACACATAAAAGTTATAATGTGCTCAATCTAGTTTTGGATTTAGAGGTATACTTTAATAAAAGTTATTATGTACACGACCTCTAAATAAAGAATATAGTATCCACTTTAGTGTACGACACAAGTGTTTCATTTTTGTGAATAGAACAAGCGTTGTTTCTTTTTTATGCCTATACTTGGTCAATGATTATCTCATACCAATCAAAGGTAATTATATTCTTGACCTAAAATAGAAATTACTTGTCATATAGATTGTAACAGGCTCAAAATTGGTGACCCTAATCTAATCTTAATTATGGATTGTATAGCACATTCAAAGGCTAGTATTGACTAGTATCCCTATAACATTTGATTTTGAATCTTATGGTGTGTGCGAATCTTGTATTCAAGGCAAGATGATTCGTGCCCTTTTTTACTGAAAAGGAAATCGAACTAGTGAGTTATTGGCCATATTACATAAGAATATGTATGGTGCAATAACAAACACAACCAGAGATGGTAATGGCTACTTCACTTTATTTACCGACGACTTAAGAAGATATTATGTTTGATTCTACTTAATGAGGTGCTAAGAGAAATCTTTGAAAAGTTCAAAGAGCTTCAATGTGAAGTAGTTAACCACCAAGAGTATTAGATAGTGGACTTACGACCAAATCTTAACAAGAAATATCTAAGTATTGACTTTGATTTTCACCAAAATTATTGTGAAATAGTTTCACGAGTTAACTTCTCTAACACACATTATGAGATAAGGGTGTTGTTGCATAGAGAAACAGAATCTTATACGATATGGTTTTGTCTTTTTCAAGTTAATCTGAGCCACTTGACTAACTTTGGGATTTTATTATTTTGTCTGCTATTTCTTTTTCCACCATATCTAAGCACATTTAAAATAGTCGGATTTTATTTCATATGCGATATGGATAGGTAGCGTACCTAATTTGTAATTCATCCGTGTGAAACAAGTGCTCAATAATCCTACGTCAACCACGAGAACAAAGCATTTGTGGCTCGTGATGCTGCCTTTCAATAAAAATACGATTATTTCATGATAAAATATAGTGGGGGAAAATGTTTCAAGAGCCACAAACTGAGCATTTGGTCCGGAAAAAGTTTCCTCATTGCTTGTTTAGTAGTTGTTTCTTAGGAACCTAAGAGGTCAGGTGGAATTTTATCACTCCTTAATAGTGATAAAATTCTAATCTGTGACTTATAAAAGACTATTTCTAGTCCCAACTTCTTGCTATGGCTTAAGGTCATGCAATTCGTAATTGTGACAACCCTCGCGAATGCGGAAATAAAACATACAAGCATGTGATTTAAATAGCGAAACTACGGTGTTTTTAAAACTTTTTACATGCCAATAGAAAATACGAGGAGTGTCAAATATTACAAACCAAATAAAAATACCACAAGAGACGTAGTCTCTCAAAGTGTTAACAAACGACAAAGTTATTAGCATCTATCTAAAGAACGTCTAGAGGTGTTTCATCTAGGGACAACGCCCGCTAGCTCACACCCGAACCCAAAATATCAAGCAAAATGCCATCCAATCAAGCAACCTGTTCATCCATGAAAAACATGAACGCCACAGTCAGTGGGGAGTAACTCCGGGTTCTCCCAGCCATATCACATTAAACGTACATAGAAGGAAATACAAAAGTAGAGCATGCATACATATAAATATACATGTGAGATACGATAAGGATAGATAGGCAATTCAATATATAATGATAAGAGCATAAGAGGTACAAGTCCGAATCCATCATGTTATACAAAGACTCGGGGAAGACACTCTTAGGCAACCGAATACGCTCACTAGGGCTTGCATATCACCGTTAGCGGTATAAGTTTGATAAGATTGAGACTCGACAGACAAACCAAGTCAACTCATGCGATGATCACATAATATCCAACATATTATCATCCATTCACGAACCAAGACATTGACGGTGTCCAATCATGCAATGACCATGAATAATATCATGAAATCACGCATTCAAAGACGACGACACAAAGACGACAACTCTCACGGTAAATGAAACGCACTAGCACCGTGTACATGGCAAGTATGATTAAAAGGCATCCACGATATCACATTTCCCTGAACGCATACACGATCACATTTCGTATATGTAGACTAATTTCCTCCTGGTAGGAACGATAATAATAAGGCTCCTAATCTAAACCTGGCCAGATTCTCGGAATCACATTTTCCGATTCGACATGTGGTAAGACGTTCCACATCCAAGACTCGTCATCATAGACGCCGAGTACCACCAAATCGGTAGATCAATTCACGAAAGAGGCGGAAAACGAGCTCAAGCCTCATAACATGCGGTACGCTACATGCAAATAACACCACCTCGCCAGTACACAACATTTGACGGCCGGGTCGAACAACGCATAGCGTTCAACTCCCAACAACGTCGTCGTATGCTCACTAACACATGCATTTAAGCAGTAGGATACCTCTCCGTTCCGACATTCCAGCCTTACGAACGGGAAGGTAGCCAAGGGAATGAGAGTACAAAGCACAAGACAAAATAGTGCTCAAACCGTATCATTTGTAAAAACCGACTCAAAGTGGGAACATACCAAAAACCGTCGCAAAACATGAGAATAGGGAATCATATAAGTTTAAATATGATAAACATGAATCAATACATGATACATAAGCATTAGAACAAGTTTAGGAAGCATAATGAATAAAAACATAGATCACCTCTCCAAAACAACGTTGTTTTGGACCCACGA
>JAIUZE010039680.1:0-10077 GCA_022085475.1 Heliosperma pusillum | reverse complement strand
TTTTTTTTCTTTTTCTTCATCATTTTTTTTTGTTTTCTTTTGCTTCACAACTTTTCTCAACAAAGGGAATAAATGACACAATTGCCAACATACTTGCTACACCCAATTGATATTCTTTTTGAAATCCCGACCCAACCATAGTAGACAAGTAGACAAGTAGACAAGGAAAACATGCAACTGCGACTGTCCCGATAAGGTAGGCAAGTTCTAGGAATGTAGCTATTAGATAGGTTATGAAACAGGCTACAAAGGCTCAAATGGGCTAAACATAGAGAACTTAATAATAAGGGTATAAAATCAAGTCTTTTTGGCTATGTGAGGCTTATTTGAACAAAAAGAACCACCTTTCATCATGCACTTATCAAACGAACGCGTATAGTATCAAGAAACGAATGTCACACTTATGCATTTTGATGTTACACATTCCACAAGGAGTACCACACTCAAGCCTAAAAACAATGAGACCAGTTTATTGATGTTCCTGGCCTAGGAAGCTCTAAAGACCTCAGAATTTTAAGTGGTTTACCAACAAAAATTGCCAAATCTAATTAGCATAAGGTAAGTCAAAAACGGTCAAGACTTGTACTATGAGCTTTGTTTTCAAAAATAGTAAGTCAAAACAATGTACATGGATAACTTATTTGGGATTCAAATGCAGAAACAATGCAAATTATCATCATTGTAATTCAACTTCACCAAGACTCGACCTAATAAAATAAAAAACATGTTTTTGGATTTTGTAAATTTTTCAATTTTTATGATTTTTTTCTTTTTAAATAAACTAAACACACAACATAAATAAAGACTCTCCCCCAAACCTAAATGTCACAGTGTCCTCAGTGTGACGCTAACAGCACAACAATCACACAACAACCAACATCAGCAACCTAAAGGACACAACTAACAAAGGGAAAAGGGGAAATAACTAAAAGAAAATACAATAAAAGAAAGTACAAGGATAGATAATACCAGCTTATAAGCATAGCTTCCCCCAAACCAGCTGCAAAATGGGGGTGTAGTGACAGCGGCCACTACTGCGCCTGATCATCATCATCATCATCATCATCATCATCTCCCCTCTCAGCAGCACCAGAAGAAGAAGCCCGAAACGGGTCACCAAACCCACCAACTGGAGCATCCGGTTGGATAGGAGTATACCAAGAACGACCCAGGCAACCATAATCGTGACTAAACTCCTGGAAAAACTGCTGAGGAGTCACCCCATAATTATCAAACACACCCGTCTCATCACCCAGACCTCGGTAGTAGCTCGGCGGAGTCCAACCAGCAGTGGCATTAAGATCAGTCCGCATGAGGTTCTCCCAAAGTCCCCTCATCACCAAGTCATTGTTTATTCCTTGGTGAATCCTAATATCCCTCTCTAAAGCTGGATCATAGGTGTAGGCAGGTGGAGGGTAAGGGTAAGGAGCTGGGGTGGGTGTAAAACGTGGAA
This sequence comes from Heliosperma pusillum, assembly GCA_022085475.1. Classification (NCBI taxonomy): domain Eukaryota; kingdom Viridiplantae; phylum Streptophyta; class Magnoliopsida; order Caryophyllales; family Caryophyllaceae; genus Heliosperma; species Heliosperma pusillum. Next base: position 8,624 of record JAIUZE010039680.1, on the reverse strand, counting down.
TCGGGGTGGTGGTAGTCTGAGCAGAAGTAGATGGGGTAATCCGCCGACGAGGTCGACGGTTCTCGGCTAAAGCAAAAATAAGCTCAGGTGGAACCACATAAGAATGAGGGGGAGGGGTAGGTCCAGTCTCAGGATCATGGGTAGACAACCGCTCCGTAGAAGGGAGACGGTTATCGGTATCAGGAAGAGTTATCCACTGGGTCCCCCGTACCCGCCACTGAAATCTATTGTTTCCTAACGCATTTATCCAACAAAGGGTGTGGCGCAAGTACTCCTCATCCACTCTAGGGGCATGAAGGGGGGGTCATTGGTGTGTAGTTACGGTCTCCCCCAAACCCAGCAAGTCTCCTAGCCAACTTAGTGACCCAGGCACCACAATCTAAGGAATGTTGGGTAGCGGAAGTGATCCTCCAAAAAGCAAAGCACACCAAACCAACCGGATTAAAATAAAAATCAATCTCATGCATGGGGTTGAGGGTAGAAGCAAGTAATAGGACCTCATGAGAATTAAGCTTACTTAGGTCCTTCCTAGCAAATAACAGGAGGCTAAAGAAACGCAAAAACAACCTCAGACAAGGATGTTGCACATCATTGACCGCCATGGCATTAACACGTGCCTCAGGAAGACCCGTAAATAAACGAAAATAATCGACGGCTTGAAAGCCGGAAGGAACAGCAATAAAAGTATCATCGTCACCGACAGAAAGACCCAAATGATTCGCCAATTCGGCGTAGGACAACACAAAATCCCTATTAAGCAACCTAAAAGACACACTTTCATTGGTCTCGTCCCAATCATAGGAACTGAAAAATTCAAGTGTCAATGGTCGATAAGAAAGCTCATTTAGGGAATATAGCCCCCCAAACCCGATTCGGTGAAACATAGCAAACATGGCATTCCCAAAACCGAGTGAATCAAGAACGTTGGGGCACACACAGCGAGGAGGGTCCATAGGACGACCCATAAGCAAAGCAAAGCGGTCATGCTGCTCTTGTGTGTTGAAAACGATCCAAGGGTAGTCGGGGTTACTCGGAATTGCTTCTATGTCGGGTTGGCGAACAATACGGGGTGCTCTACGACGCTTACTAGTTCCTTCTTGCCTAGACATAGCTAAGGGAAGTAAATAAAACACACAAACACAACTTAAATGCTCAAAAGACGGATTAGCAACCCTAACTCGAAAAAAAATTCAAATTTGAGTCTAAAACGCAAGAAAGACGGAGCAATTAGCAATGCAAGAGTGAATAATTACTAAATAACAAGGCTAGGAAGCAACAACAACAAATTAGAAGCACAAAAGTGAAGAAATAAGAAACAAACCCTAATTCACGTTTTGGGCAAAATAAGGGAGCAAAAATACTGATTTCTTCACAAATTGAGCTTGAAACAAGTAAATTGATGTTTGTTGATGCAAGATTGATGATTAAATGATGATATGAATGACTTTGCTTGAGTTATATGAGGAGAGTAAGGGTGAGGGGAAGAAAGAAGGGACGAAATAAGAAGAAATATGTGAGGAAAATTGGGGAAAACCTGATAAAAGAGCCTCGGGCCGGTCTGAACCGCCTCGACTCGATCGAGCAGGTGAAGCTTGCTCGATCGATCAACCTAGACAATCTTGATTTTTGAGTTCTTTAAAGTTGCTGGATATTGGTTGGAGCAAAAACTCGATCGAGCATGGCGTTGCTCGGTCGAGCAACCCATGATATTCAGCTTTTCCTTTGTTTTCTCTTCTTTTCTTCTTTCTTTTCTTTTCTTTTCGTTCTTCATTAATAAAGCGACTTCCAATTATATTAGCTGCAAACACTTAATAGAATTGTTAGATCGCTCCCTCACCGCACTCAAGAAAGCACAACTATATTAACTATCCACACTAAATATAACTAAACTATGACATTAATAATTAGGCTAATCGAAAAATAAAATTTACAAATGAAATACAAGTAAATGCCGGGTTGCCTCCCGGTTAGCGCTGGTTTATGTCGGTCCCGCACGACCGTGTTACCTCAAAGTCATGGTGGTTGATCAAGAGTGAAAAGGTCAACGACCTCTCTCACTCCTATAAATGCTCTATCGTAATGGGTCTTTAAGCTTTGACCATTGACTTTGAACATTCCGCCCTTGCCGGTTTGTAGCGTAACCGACTCAAACTTGCTCACCTTGGTTTTTGTGAATGGTCTCGACCATATGGACTTGAGTTTACTCCGTGAGCTTCCAGCTTCAGCACTCCTGGAATTTAAGGCGATCTCCAGAGGATCCCTATCCAAACGCAAAGGGGGACAATCATTAATAGTTAAATCCACAATATCGACCCTATGACATGTCTCTTCTAGTGGGGGGTGGTTCATTGCCTTATCTAGGTTGAAAGTGATAGTGTCATCCCCCACTGTTAGTGTAAGTCTCCCATTCTTAACATCTATAACCGCCCCCGCAGTATGGAGGAATGGTCGTCCTAAGATGATAGGAGTTTGGGTGTCTTCAGCCATATCTAAGACAACAAAGTCAACTGGTATGAAAAACTTCCCTACTCTAACCGGCACGTCTTCTAAAATCCCCAAAGGGTGTTTAATAGAACGGTCGGCCATTTGTAAGGTCATGTTTGTAACAGTAAGTTGACCCATATTTAACTTTTTGCATATAGAATATGGCATTACACTAACACTAGCCCCTAAATCACAAAGGGCTTTATCTATTGCTAAGCGACCTATATTACAAGGAATAGAAAAACTCCCTGGCTCCTTTAGCTTAGGTGGTGATTTGGATTGCAAAACAGCACTGCATTCCTCAGTAAATGCAACCGTCTCCACTTCATTAAAGGACCGCTTCCTTGGCAATATATCCTTTAGAAACTTTGCATAGGCCGGCACTTGAGTGATCAACTCGGTAAATGGTACACTCACTTGTAAATTCTTCACTACCTCCATAAACCTCACAAACTGTTTCTCGAGCTTTGATTGATGTAGGCGTTGAGGAAAAGGAAGTTTAATTACAATGGGCTCGGCTTCTTTGGCTTTGGAAGATGAATTAGAAGGCTTTTCATCTGAAACAGGGGTTGCTCGGTCGAGCAGAGGGCGTGCTCGATCGAGTTTTGGTGTACTGTAACTTTCAGAAACTTCCCGAGACAAATTTGGGCAGATTTTCTGGGTTGCTCGATCGAGCAAGGGGGTTCTGCTCGATCGAGCAACCTCTGTTTCAGCCTTATTTTCGCCTTTTTTCGAACTTTGATCCGCAACTTCCAAGCTTTCATTGGTTGCATCCCTTATCATTTCAGGGCCTTTGTAATGGGTTCCACTCCTCAAAATGATGGCATTGATTTGTTCATGTGGAGGGTGTCCTTGAGGAGGAAGATTACCTGGTTGTTTATGTGGATGTTGAATTGCCAATTGGGCAATTTGTGTATCAACCATCTTATTATGAGCTATTAACTGTGAGATCTGAGCATCTTGCTTTTGTTGGATCATAAGACTCTGCTGCAACATGGCTTTCAGTTCCGCCATATCATTACTTGGAGGTGGTGGAGGTGGAGGTTGTTGGAAGTTTTGGCCACCTTGATTGGAACGGTTAAAGTTACCTTGAGAATTGCGATTCTGAGGAATCACATAAGATGAACCTTGTTGCTGAGGTGGTGGTGGGGTAGGATTAAGAACATTCTGACTTCGGTAGGAGAAATTGGGATGCTCTCTTGTCCTTTCATTGTAAAAGTTAGAGTACGGTGAACCTTGCTTAAAGGATTGAAAAGCAAGCACTTGATCAACCGTACTCATACATTCCACTGCATTATGCCCCCATAGTACCACATCTTTCACAGGTTGGCTCTTGTTGAACCATGGCATGAACTGTTTGCTTATTCTCCAAGGACTTTGAAGTTTGTAACTCGGCAATTTTGGCAGTTAATGCCTCCAACTGAGCTGCAACTGCATTATCCGGACCTCCTCTCCTCACATTACCCCTAGGATTCCCATACTCGGCATTGTGAGTAGCCATCTCATCAATTAACTTCCAAGCATTGGCATCAGTAGTGTTATTTTGGAATCTCCCATTAGCAGCAGAATCGAGCAATGTCCTCTGATCGTCATATAACCCATTATAAAATTGGTTGCATAAGAACCAAGTATCAAAACCATGATGTGGAACAGACTTGACAAGATTTTTGAAGCGAACCCAGGCTTCATTAAAGTTCTCTTGGGGACCTTGTTTGAAACTTGTGATTTGGCTTCTAATGGCATTGGTTTTCTGTGGCGGAAAATATCTTTTGTAGAATGCAAGAGCCAAAGAATTCCAATCGGTGATGCCAAGTGCAGCCATATCCAACTCACTCAACCCATCTTCTGCCCCGTCTCGTAGTGAGAAGGGAAACAACACCAACTTGATCTGATCTTGTGTCACTCCACCCGTCAAAGGAATAGAGCAGCAATAGTTGGTAAATTTCTCCATATGCTTAGCAGGATCCTCAGTAGGGCTCCCTCCAAACATGTTTCGCTCCACCAAAGAGATATAAGATGGACGAATCTCAAAAGTACTATTACCCGTGGTAGGGAGTTGAAATCCCTTGGGAATAGATGCAACGGTAGGCTCCGAATGGCTGGCTAGAGTAGGCATGGTTGTAGTAGGTGCAGAAATAGGTGTATCCTCTTCTAAGGATGGTTTTTCTGCGACGAATTCGGCGTAAACTGTTTTAAGCGTACTCAAGTCTTCCGCTTCTTGAATTTCCTTCCAAAAGTTTCGTCTAGACCGGAGAGTCTTCTCTGGTTCGGAATCGTAGGGCACGAGAACGGACCTAGAACACTTGGGCATAAACAAAAACTAAAGAAAAGGATGAGAACTGTCTCAAGGAACTTAGGTTCCCTGAGACGAAAAAGACAAACTAAGTAGGAACAAACAGAAAACTGTTGCCTCCCCGGCAACGGCGCCAAATTTGATAAGGGTAAAGTCGCGTCACCTTAATCAAAGTAAAACCTAATTCACTACTAACTAATAGTCAGCGGTAAGCAAGGTATCGAATCCACAGGGAGGCGGTAGTATTCTAATCTGTTAAACTAGGTTTGTCTCTAAGTAACAATTTCTGGGTTTGAGATTTGAGTTCTAAGCTAAAAGCAATTAATAACAACAACTAAAGTGAACAATAACAACAATAACAATAACAACTATAACTAATAATAATAACAACTAGTAAAAAGCAATAACAAACTAATAAGGTTGAAAACAATGAGATTAAAAGTCTAGGGTCTCAGGTTCACTAGGATTATTATTCAGGGGTAGGGATAAAATCAACTATCATGCAATAAAGTTATCTAAGGTCACAAGATCGGTCGATTCAATTATGCCCTTTAGATCTACGATTAACATGCGATCGCTATCATTAAACGAGTTCTATTCAACTATCGTAGCCTATCTTAGTCTTAACCTGGTCGGTGTCAATCCTAATTCGCGAGACTAGTTAATTAATCCTGGCCAGTAATCAAACAACTAGAATTAAAACGATAATCAAACGATAACCATGCAATTGCAATTCAATCAATTAATCTACCCCTTCTAACAATCCTAGATCACCTTTCAACCCTAGAAAGGAATTTAGCTACTCATAATAATATAAATAACAACAATAATAATTAAAGTAAACATAATTAACAACAATGAAAGGATGAACAAAGAATAATTAAAGAACAAGAAGGTAATTAAATAAATAACTAAGAAAGATTGAAGAATACCGATTACAAGATGAACTAAAGACAATCGTCTTTGATGAATAAAATCCAGCGGAAAAGTAAATTAAACTAAAGTTTCTGATTTAAACCCTAAAAGTATTTTAAAGCCTAAGAAAGCATGTATAAGAATACCACAAAGCAATAGAAAGCATATGAGACGAGCTTTCTTTTTATATTACAAAAGCTCCTACTAATTAGGTTAAAATTAAGGAAAACTCGAAAAAGCGCCGAAATACTAACTTGCTCGATCGAGCAAGGCCTTCTGCTCGATCGAGCAAGACCTGATACCGACTCGATCGAGCACTTGTAGCCTGCTCGATCGAGCAGACTTCATTTTAGCTCGTTTCTTCCTCTTTTCTTCATTTCTTCTCTTTTCTTCCTCGATTCCCGTGCCTAGCTTCTACGATCCAACTCCGCCCTGCTCCCATATCCTACTCGAAAAAGCTCAAATGCATCCTACTGCCATTATTTTTTAAAACATAAACAAAAGCGGCAGAATCTAATTCTAGCTAAAAGCATAGAATAAGCAAGGAAAGACGGTCTGTTAAATCGAGAAAGTAATGCGTCTAAGGGAGCATAACCATATGTATATAATAATGATACAATTGTCTTATGTATCATTCTTGCCAACGTTGCTTTGGGTTATGATCATTATGTTTTCAAAGCTTTATGTTGAGATTTGTTTCTTGATGGTATAGTAGCCAATGCTTGCAGCCTTGTCCTGGTATTGTTTGTTATGTTTGCTTGAGGACAAGCAAAGGTTTAGCTTGGGGGAGTTTGATAAGTGAATATTTGTATGATTTTAACCCCCACTTTAGCTCGGTTTTGTTTGTCATTTGTGCTTTGTTAAGCCATTTTATGAGCTAGTATCGTCTTCTAGGCGAATTCATGTGTTCTAACTTGTTTTGTAGGGAAAGTGACGTTTCTACGCCCTTTTTCTATATTTCCGAGCATTTGCCTAGAACCCGACGATTTGAAGATGCAAGCTTGACCGTGTGTAAGGCATTTCGAGAAGGTTTACTAACTTAAGGGAGAGAAGAAGCAAAGACGGTTTTGTAGTTGTCGGAAGACCAATCAATTAGACGGGAGAATTCATCGCTTTACATCATATCCCAGCAACAAACCCGATTGTAGAGTCAAGGGGGATGTTGTAAGTCAAGTCAAAGCGAAGGAAGTTGAAGAGTTAGTCAAGAGCTTCCAGAAGACGACTTACCCGATCGGGTAAGTGGTGTACCCGATCGGGTATTCCTGCTGCTCAGTGCATTGCGGCTCCTTCATCCTATTTTTGACCTATGTATTTATTGCCCGACCTCTTCTCCACAAAACCCTAATACTATAAATAGATGTGCCAAGCCCCTCATATCATCATCCATGAAATAATCCATCATACAATCTATCTTACATAATCTAGTCTTATATTTCCTTTTAGCTTTAGTCTTTCTAGTTTAGATTTTCTTCTTCTTTTGTCATTTGTTTCTAGTTTATTTCTATCCATTTCTTTTCAAAACATTAGCTTAGTTCAATAAGAATTTCAATCTTTGTATCTACTAGTCGGGTTCAAGAGTTGTAATTCAAAGTACGGTATTTCTATGCGAGGGATTTCTGTTATTGTTATCGCTTTCATCGTTGATCGTCACCTAGGTATTCCTAATTTATCCTTTGCTTATTGTTCTTTATTGCTTTCCATTTGATTGTCATTTTCTATTTCATTAGATTCATTTTCATGTTGTTATAATCATAGTTTCATTGCTTAGATTGTCGTATAGCGTCGTTATTATCGCCACATAGAGAGTCTAAATTATTGTCAAAATCAACTAAATATGCCTATCTTAACTTTCATTGTTAATATCATCTTAGTCATAAACATAATCATGAGTGAGTAGTCACCTTTCTAGGGTGTAGGGTAGCCATGTTAGATTGATTAAAAGATGATAATTGGATAAAGGAAATTGTGCTTTTAAAACATTGTGTCTATGCATGTTTGGACTTTAAACGATAGTTGACGATTCTTGATCACAATCATTGACTAGTATGGAATTCTTTTCCAAGGTAGATATACAGGAATTGAATAGACAAAGCGTGACATAGTGGATTAAGACCTAGTAAATCGCACTAAAAGTCTGCTAGACCATCTGATCTATGATTGTAATGAACACACCATTCTTACGAACGCTCAATGAATTATTTGCATATCCTAAATCCAATTTCATCAATATATCAATCTACATGTGTGAACCAATTTCCCTAGATGCTTCTCATTATTGTTAATTTATTATCTGCTTTATCATTTCCATTTGTTTTGTTTTTATTTATGTTCTTTATTAGTTTAGACATCACAAACTCCAAAACCCAGAAAATCTTTAGATAAAACTCAATTGTGAGACGATTCACAATCCATAGGAAACACCATCTCCCTGAGGATCGACCCCTACTTCCCTAATTACATTAATTTGTTATTAGCCTAGTCTGGGTAATTTATCTTTGCATCGGGCTTGCGACAGACTGATCACCACGCCTAGGACATACCTAGCTTCACCCATATCCTTCATCTCAAAGACAGAGGATAACCACTTCTTAGCAGCATTAATCATCTCCAAGTTGTCACCAGCTAGGAGTATATCATCAACATACAATGAGAGAAACACAATCCCTTTTGCAGTTTTATTGACATACACACAATGGTCTTCATCTACCATATAGAAGCCAAACTCAGTTATGGCCTCATGGAATCTGAAATACCATCGCCTAGAAGATTGCTTTAGACCATATATAGATCTTTTAAGACGACACACTTTGTCATCTTGACCTTTTGAGACAAACCCAATAGGTTGATCCATATAGATCTCTTCCTCAAGTGTCCCATTGAGGAAAGCAGTCTTTACGTCCATTTGGAACAACTCCAAGTCCAAATGGGCAAC
>JAIUZE010039677.1:0-17969 GCA_022085475.1 Heliosperma pusillum | reverse complement strand
GACTAAAAACGGTCTTTTCATGAAATCCCTCAGAAATTCCAAATACGAACGCGGAATTTCAAAATAAGACTCGGAACAAAAATTCCTATTTTAAAAACTTAAATTCTACTGAAAAGTGTTAGTAAATATTCTTACTAGAAAAATTGGTATTTTTCGGGTTGTTACACTAGGAGTTACAATGCAAACAATGGGTAATGAAGGAAGTCACACACATGGAATAACAATGCAAAGAAATGAAGGAAGAGTCACACAAGGAGTTACAATGAAAACAATGGGTAATTGCAACAGGAGTATATGACCAAGACAAGACACAAGCTCAAGACAAGACTCAACATCAAGACAACAACACCATTCAAGACAACAACATCCATTCAGACAACACCATGACCAGTTATGACAATGTCCTATTCAGTCCAAGCCACAACCACTTCAAGCCTGCTAAGACAACACCACCACAACCAGAACAAAGCCTAGCCATCCACTTCCCAAGACTAAGCCACAACAAGACACAGCCAACAGCCCAACAAACCCAACACAACAAAAACAGCCCTCAGCCAAAAACAGCCTATCACAGTCTTTCTAAACAGGGTCCATGGGGGCCTCACACAATCAAACAAGCCTAACCAACCCTCAAACCTATGTCTTGGGAAGGTCCTCTACAACTTTGCCCAGGACTTCCCTTCCAAGAAACAAACACACAAAGGGTTAGCTTAGGGACAACTTCAGACTGTCCAGATTTCAGCCTTTTTGCAGTAGTTAACATGTCACTATCAAACTTTCCTTTTATGATCAAACAAGCTCGAGGGCCTTTTAGCAGGACCTTTGGCATCCATCCCACTTCAGTTGAGCTCAAGAATCAAGCTCAGAAGTCCACCCCTCCACCAGTTTCAACCCCAACAAACCCATTAAGGCAGATTGTCCTATTAGAACTACTTTTCTACTTTATTGCTTTATGCTGAACAATGTAGCTGTTATTTCTGTTTCTTTTGCAAGCCAATTGTGGCCCTAGGATGTATTGAACGAAGTAGGATGTAATCTCCTTGCCTATATAAGGCCATTTCCTAATGAATGAAAGACAGATTTGAAGTAAAACATAAAACTGAAACCTTGTTTCTGTTAACATCTCTTGGTTGTGTGCTTGAGACAACTTCCTTTGCTTTGTGCTTGGAAGTGAGCTTAGGTCCTTAGCTGTGTGCTGGGATCAAAGTTCAACCCTCAATCATTGGCTTTGTGCTTTGGTTAAGGTTCTATCTTTGTTCTTTAACAACCAGTTCAAACAGAAACAGAGTATTTGCAAAGTGTCTAACCTTAGTTCAAATTATCATTGTTTAGCTTGTCTTTCTGAATAGTTTCAGTGCAAATTGGTTATCAGAGCTTTGGTTTGTGAGTTCATCTACCTAACTACATTAAAAATACAAAATCCAACCATGAGTGAAGAGAGAATCACAGGTCTTGAAAACACAGTTTAAGGTCTTGTCAGAACTGTAATGGAGGTCTCTAGATCTGTCAATGAACTCCTTGAGGGCCAACAGAACAATGATACAAGGGGAGGCAGAGGTCGAGGGAGAGGAGCACCTTTCCCACAAGGTGGAGGAAGGAGGAGACAACCTGTAGATCAGTTTGAAATGTCAGATTCAGATGGCTCAGATCACAGTCTTCTCAGACACCAAGACAAAGACATAAAGGTAGAGATCCCTGACTTTCTAGGTAGCTTGAACCCTGATGATTTCCTAGATTGGCTAAGGTCTATAGAAAGAGTCTTTGAGTTTAAAGGATACACTGATAGAAAGGCTTTTAAGGTTGCTATCATGAAACTAAAAGGCTATGCCTCACTGTGGTATGAAAACATGAAAACCTTGAGGGTTAGGGAAGGGAAAGAACCTGTAAAGTCATGGCTCAAACTGAAAAAGAAAATGAGAGCTAAGTTTGTCTCTAGGGACTACACTCAGGACATGTTCATTAAACTTACTCACCTAAAGCAAGACCAAAGACCTGTAGAGTCCTACCTAAGAGAATTTGAACAACTTACATTGCAATGTGAGGTTGTTGAGAAATCTGAACAAAAGATAGCAAGGTTCTTAGAAGGGTTGGATGAAAGGATAGCTAGCAAAGTTAGGCTACAAAATATATACTCCTTTAAGGAAGCTGTCAACTTGTCTTTAAGGGTAGAAAAATTGGGGAAGGGAAAGGCCAGTGCTTCTAAAACACCTGCTAGAACCCCCACCTTCAAACCCTTTGTAGGAGTCAAGATAGGAGAACCTGTGGTTCCTATTAAGACCCCTTTCAACTCTGATAAAAGCAAGGCTATTGAGGCAGGCCAAAGGAAGACTACTCCTCTCAAAAAGTGCTTTCAATGTCAAGGGTATGGACATTTTGCTAGAGAATGTCCATCTAAAAGGGCTCTGAGTACCCTAGAAGTAATCCATTGGGGAGATGATGAAGTGTTGGTCTGTGATGATGAGATGGAGGAGCCTGAGGTAGAGGCTAGTGAGGAGTTGATAGAGCCTGATGCAGGGTTAAGTTTGGTAACATGGAGGGTAATGCATACTCAACCCCAACCTTTGGAAGAGGATCAAAGACACCAGATCTTTAGGACCAGATGTACCATCAAGGGTAGAGTATGTAACCTCATTATTGATGGTGGAAGCTGCACTAATGTGGCCTCCAAAACACTGATAGACAAGCTAGCTCTACCCACCAAGGACCACCCCTACCTTACAAACTCAGATGGCTAAACAAAGGGGCTGAGATCAAGGTGGATAAACAATGTGTTGTGCCTTTCTCAATTGGTAAAGGGTATGTGGATGAGAGTCTTTGTGATGTTCTACCTATGGATGCATGTCACCTTTTGCTTGGAAGGCCATGGGAGTTTGATAGGGATGACATACACCATGGGAGGGACAACACCTACACTTTTAAGTATGGGAAGAAGAAAATCACCCTGGCACCTTTACCACCTGCTTTAAAGATCAACCCAAACCCCATGAGTGAGGCTTCCAAGGAAGTCATGCTGATAAGTGAATCAGAACTAGTACAAGAGCTAAGTGAGTTACAACCTGTGTACATATTACTTGCCAAATAGACTGGGATGAGCATCATTGATATCCCTGAAGAGGTCAAGTCTATCCTAGAAAGCTATGGTGATGTCTTTCCTACTGAGCTCCCTAGTGGACTGCCACCTCTTAGAGGAATAGAACACCACATTGACCTAGTGCCTGGAGCTATCTTACCCAACAAGCCAGCTTACAAGAGTGATCCTAAGGCTACACAAGAGCTCCAACTTCAAGTAGGTGAGCTGCTCAACAAGGGCTATGTTAGGGAATCCCTCAGCCCTTGTGCTGTACCAGTCTTGCTTGTGCCAAAGAAGGATGGGACTTGGCGTATGTGCATTGACAGTAGGGCCATCAACAACATTACCATCAAGTATAGGTTCCCCATACCTAGACTTAATGATATTCTGGATGAGTTAAGTGGGGCTCAAGTATTCACTAAGATTGATCTGAGGCAGGGCTATCACCAAGTGAGGATAAGAGCAGGGGATGAATGGAAGACAGCTTTCAAGACTAAACATGGGCTCTATGAATGGTTGGTGATGCCTTTTGGGTTGTCTAATGCCCCTAGTACCTTCATGAGGTTGATGACAGAAGTCCTAAGGCCCTACTTAGGCAAGTGTGTGGTGGTTTACTTTGATGACATCCTTATTTACAGTTCAACTAGGGGAGAACATTTGCAGCATCTGAAGTTGTTGTTTGAGGTCTTAAGAGAGAACAAGTTGTATGGCAAACTAGAGAAGTGCACCTTCATGCAGCCTGAGGTTTACTTCCTTGGGTTCATCATCTCTAAGAAAGGAGTAGCAGTTGATCCTGAGAAGGTGCAAGCAATCAAGGAATGGCCCCTTCCTCAAACTGTTACTGATGTTAGAAGTTTTCATGGGTTAGCATCTTTCTATAGGAGGTTCATACAAGGGTTTAGTTCAATCATGGCCCCTATTACTGAGTGCATGAAGAAGGGAGAGTTCAAGTGGAATGAGAAGGCTGAAAGGTCCTTCAATCTGATCAAGGAGCTATTATGTAAATCTCCAATATTGGTTCTACCAGATTTTAACAAACTCTTTGAGGTAGAGTGTGATGCCAGTGGCCTTGGCATAGGAGCTGTGCTTACTCAAGAGAAGAAACCAGTTGCATACTTCAGTGAGAAGCTAAATGGAGCCAAGCTTAATTACTCCACATATGACAAAGAATTCTATGCCATTGTGAGAGCATTGAACCACTGGGGACACTACTTGAAGCCTAAGCCTTTTGTGCTTCATTCTGATCATGAGGCTCTCAAATACATCAATGGACAGCACAAACTCAACCCCAGGCATGCCAAATGGGTAGAATTCTTGCAATCCTTCTCATTCTCCAGCAAATACATAGAGGGTAAGAACAATGTTGTAGCTGATGCATTGTCTAGAAGATCTGTGATGTTGACCTTCATGGAACAAAGGGTGTTGGGGTTTGAATTTATGAAAGAGCTCTATCAAGAAGACCCAGACTTCAAACATGAATGGGAGGTGTATCAGGAAGGACAAGTCAAGAAAGGGAGCAAGTACACAGCTCAGGAAGGCTACTTGTTCTATGGAAACAAACTATGTGTGCCTAAAGGACCTTATAGGGGACTACTGGTCAAAGAGGTTCACTCCAATGGCCTTGCTGGTCACTTTGGGGTGCAGAAGACCTATGACATATTGCAAGATCAGTTCTACTGGCCTAAGATGCTCAGTAATGTGCAAGATGCCCTCAAGAGATGCAGGTCTTGTCAACTAGCCAAGGCACACTTTCAAGCAGGCCCTTACACACCACTTCCAGTACCAAACAAGCCATGGGAAGACCTCAGTATGGACTTCATTGTAGCCTTACCTAGAACTCAAAGGGGAAAAGATTCAATCATGGTGGTTGTAGATAGGTTCAGCAAGATGGCCCATTTCATTACTTGTAAGAAGACTGAGGATGCTTTGGGGGTAGCTGAACTATACTTTAGGGAGGTTGTCAAGTTACATGGGGTCCCTAGAAGCATTGTCTCAGATAGAGACACAAAGTTCATGAGTCACTTCTGGAGAACCTTGTGGAAGCTATTGAAGACCAGGCTATTGTTTAGTACTTCTCACCATCCCCAAACTGATGGGCAGACAGAAGTCACTAACAGGACACTAGGAAAGATCTTAAGGAGCATTGTTTCTAAGTCCTTGAAAGATTGGGACCTCAGGCTAGCACAAGCTGAGTTTGCCTTCAACAGAGCTCCCTCAAGCAGCACAGGTAAAAGTCCTTTTGAAACAGTTTATGGAACTAATCCTCTCATGCCTACAGACCTAGCACCAGTCAAAGGAAGCAAAGCAAACTATGATGCAAAGAAAAGAGTTGAGCAAATGATACAGATTCATGAGCAAGTCAAGAAGCAGATTGAAAGGTCCAATGAGTTGTACAAGGCTAGGTCCAAAGGGCCTAAGAAAGCAAGGGAGTTCAAGGCAGGGGATCTTGTATGGTTGCATTTAAGAAAAGAGAGATTTCCAGACAAGAGGAGAAACAAGCTCATGCCAAGAGCTGATGGACCATTTGAGATACTGGAGAAGATAGGCACAAATGCTTACAAAGTGGACCTACCAGGAAGCTATGGTGTACATGATACTGTCAATGTTGGAGACCTGAGCCCCTACCATGGTGAATCAGATGATGAAGGTGATGAAGATTTGAGGGCAAATCCTTTTCAAGAAAGGGAGGTTGCAACAGGAGTATATGACCAAGACAAGACACAAGCTCAAGACAAGACTCAACATCAAGACAACAACACCATTCAAGACAACAACATCCATTCAGACAACACCATGACCAGTTATGACAATGTCCTATTCAGTCCAAGCAACAACCACTTCAGGCCTGCTAAGACAACACCACACCAACCAGAACAAAGCCTAGCCATCCACTTCCCAAGACTAAGCCACAACAACACACAGCCAACAGCAAAACAAACCCAACACAACAAAAACAACTCTCGGCCTAAAACAGCCTATCACAGTCTTTCTAAACAGGGTCCATGGGGGTCCCACACATTCAAAAAAGCCTAACCAACCATCAACCTTAGTCCTTGGGAAGGTCCTCTACAACTTTGCCCAGGACTTCTCTTCCAGGAAATGCACACACAAAAAGTTAGTCTAGGGACAACTCCAAACTGTCCAAATTTCAGTCCTTTTTGCAGTAGTTAACATGTCACTATCAAACTTTCCTGTTTTGATCAAACAAGCTCGAGGGCCTTTTAGCAGGACCTTTGGCATCCATCCCACTTCAGTTCAGCTCAAGAATCAAGCTTGGAAGTCCACTCCTCCACCAGTTTCAACCTAAACAACCCAATTAAGGCAGATTGTCCCATTAGAACTGCTTTTCTACTTTATTGCTTTATGCTGAACAATGTAGTTGTTATTTCTATTTCTTTTGCAAGCCAATTGTGGCCCTAGGATGTATTGAACGAGTAGGATGTAATCTCCTTGCCTATATAAGGCCATTTCCTAATGAATGAAAGACAGATTGGAAGTAAAACATAAAACTGAAACCTTGTTTCTGTTAACATCTCTTGGTTGTGTGCTTGAGACAACTTCCTTTGCTTTGTGCTTGGAAGTGAGCTTAGGTCCTTAGCTGTGTGCTGGGATCAAAGTTCAACCCTCAATCATTGGCTTTGTGCTTTGGTTAAGGTTCTATCTTTGTTCTTTAACAACCAGTTCAAACAGAAACAGAGTATTTGCAAAGTGTCTAACCTTAGTTCAAATTATCATTGTTTACCTTGTCTTTCTGAATAGTTTCAGTGCAGTAATGGAGCAAGGAAGACTCATTGTTCACACAAAGAGTTACAATGCAAACAATGGGTAATGAAGTAAGACTCACACATGGAGTTACAATGCAAAGAATGGGTAATGAAAGAAGACTCACACAAGGAGTTACAATTCAAAAAATAGGTAATGAAGTACGGGAGACTCATAGTTCACACAAGGAGTTACAATGCAAACAATGAGTAATGAAGTAAGGAAGACTCATTGTTCACACAAGGAGTTACAATGCAAACAATGCGTAATGAAGAAGGGAAGACTCATTGTTCACACAAGGAGTTACAATGGAAACAATAGGTGATGAAAAAAGGAAGACTCATTATTCATACAAGGAGTTAGAATGTAACCAATGGTTAATGAATGAAGGAAGACTCAGTGTTCACACAAGAACTTACAATGAAAACAATGGGTAATGAAACTAGGAAGACTCGTTGTTCACACAAGGATTTACAATGCAAACAATGGGTAATGAAATAAGGAAGAATCATTGTTCACACAAAGAGTTACAATGCAAACAATGGGAAATGAAGGAAGACTACCACATGGAGTTACAATGCAAACAATAGGTAATGAAACAAGGAAGACTCATTGTTTATACAAGAAGTTACAATGCAAACAATGGGTAATGAAGAAAGGAAGATTCATTGTTCACTCAAGGGGTTACAATGCAAACAATGGGTAATGAAGCAAGGAAGACTCATTGTTCACAAAAGGAGTTACAATGGAAATAATAGGTGATGAAGAAAGGAAGACTCATTGTTCACAAAAGGAGTTACAATGTAAGCAATGGTTAATGAAGGAAGGAAGACTCAGTGTTCACACAAGAAGTTACAATGAAAACAATGGGCAATGAAACTACGAAGACGCATTGTTCACACAAGGATTTTTAATGCAAACAATGGGTAATGAAAAAAGGAAGACTCATTGTTCACACAAGGAGTTACAATACAAACAATGGGTAATGAAGCAAGGAAGACTCATTGCTCACACAAGGAGTTTCAATGGAAACAATAGGTGATGAAGAAAGGAAGACTCATTATTCACACAAGGAGTTAAAATGTAAGCAATGAGTAATGAAGGAAGGAAGACTCAGAGTTCACACAAGAAGCTACGATGATAGCAATGGGCAATGAAAATAGGAAGACTCATTGTTCATACTAGGAGTTACAATGCAAACAATGGGTAATGATAAAATGAAGACTCATTGCTCACACAAGGATTTACATTGGAAACAATGGGTAATGAAGCAAAGAAGACTCATTGTTCACACAAGGAGTTACAATGGATAGAATGGGTAATAAAAGAAGAGTCCAACATTTAGTTAAAATGCAAACAATGGGTAACGAAGAAAGACTCACACTAGGAGTTACAATGCAAACATGGGGTAATGAAGGAAGTCACACACATGGAATAACAATGCAAAGAAATGAAGGAAGAGTCACACAAGGAGTTACAATGAAAACAATGGGTAATGGAGCAAGAAAGACTCATTGTTCACACAAAGAATTACAATGCAAACAATGGGTAATGAAGTAAGACTCACACATGGAGTTACAATGCAAAGAATGGGTAATGAAGGAAGACTCACACAAGGAGTTACAATTCAAAAAATAGGTAATGAAGTGCGGGAGACTCATTGTTCACACAAGTAGGTACAATGCAAGCAATGGGTAATTAAGCAAAGAAGAGTCAATATTCACACAAGGAGTTACAAAGCAAACAATAAGAAATGGAGGAAGACTATGACATGCAGTTACAATGAAAACAATGGGTAATGAAACAAGGAAACCTCATTGTTTGCACAAGGAGTTACAATGCAAACAATGGGTAATGAATCAAGGAAGACTCATTTTTCACAAAAGGAGTTACAATGCAAACAATGGGTAATAAAGCAAAGAAGACTCATTGTTCACACAAGGAGTTACAATTGATAGAATGGGTTATGAAAGAAGCGTCACACATTGAGTTACAATGAAAAAAATGGGTAATGAAGAAAGACTCACACAAGGAGTGAAGCAGGAGCTAGGGGAGCAACCTCCTTTGACAATCCAGTTCATGCAACAACCAACAAGCACATCCATGTTCAGTCCAAGGCAGACCAAGTCCAAAAAGCTGAGTTTTCAGAAGCAACAAAAGGCCACCATGTCCAAGCAACACACAGTCCAGCCAAAACATCTTCAAGAGCTCATGATCAAGCAACAACAACATCAACACAAGCCATGCCAACCAGAGTAACAAGGTCCCAAGTCAGTAACAGCTAGAAGAAACCCTCAGACACCAGTAGCAGTTCTAGACCAGATATCCTACAACAACTGTCCAAGCAAGGGCTCCAACTCCTTTTCCCATCAAGTTGAGACACTTGGTTACCAAAAAATCTAGGAGAAGTTTTCTATATTATCCCTAGAAGTCCAAGAAAAACAGCCTACAAGTTAATGAGTCACTGTGAGAGCCAGGCAGGTTTCAAGACCAATGAATGAACAAAGCACCTTACTTTTTGTGTGACCCTCAGTAGTAATTAATAAGGATGTTGGTAAGGTTGTAGCAGTCCCTCTCAAGGTCCCTTTTGAAGCAGCAAACAGCCAAGACAAGCCCCTCAACAATCTGCACTGCATTGCCATTTCAGGAAAGGGACAAGGATGCTTTTTCAGCTACTTTTCTGAAGTTGTTTGCAGTCTGTTTAGCTCGTCTTATTAGTAGACTTTTGTATCTGTTTTGTTGTCATTTCAAGGCTCATTTCAAGCCCTTAGATATAGATTTATGTTGTGTGGTGGAGATCCTATGTAATGCTCTATATATAGAGCCTTTTGATGTAACAAAGACTCAGAATGCTTGAATGAAAAAAACCAAAGTTTTACTCTTTCTTTGTTAACCTGTGCTAGCCTTGGTTAGCTCAAAACCTTCAACAAACTTGTACTAGACTTAGTTTGTTGGCCTAAGTTAGAGTCATTCACTTGTGCTTGTCTTAGTGAGTGAGTTTGGCTTAGGATTCATTGCATTTAGAGCTACCTGTGCTTGTCTTGGTAGCCCTGAATACAGGGTTTATTTATCTTGCTCTTATTTTGTGTTGTGTGTCTTCTATTCTTGTCTTAGCCCCTAGTTTGGTGTTTCAAATTGGTTATGAGAGCTAAGGTTTATTCTACTGTGAGTCCATATAACCAAACTACATTCAAAAATAAAAAAATAGCCCATTGAGTGAAGAGAGATTGGCAGGAGTAGAAGCAAGGATGGAGGACTTGGCTGGGGTTGTAACCACCCTAACCAGAGCCCTGGATCAGGTAATAGGCAACCAGTTGTTTGCTGGAGGAAGAGGCAGAGGTCGTGGGAGAGGCCTAGGTCCACCAGGAGGCAGGGTCAGACCACCTGAAGAGGAGGAACCTTCAGACTCAGATAAATCCACAAGGAGCAGAGCTTCAGGGCATGGCCTCACTGATAAACACCTCAAGGTAGACATTCCTGAGTTTTCTGGTAGCTTAAATCCTGATGATTTGTTAGAATGGCTTAGGGATATAGAGAGAGTCTTTGAATATAAAGGATACAATGATGCTAAAGCCTTTAAAGTAGCTATTCTGAAACTGAAAGGGTATGCTTCCATGTGGTATGAAACCATGAAGAGTCTAAGGGCTAGGGAGGGTAAGGAACCCATCAAATCTTGGTCTAAGTTGAAGAAAAAAATGTTAAACAAGTTTGTTGCTAAGGATTATACCCAGGACTTGTTCATCAAGCTGTCTAAACTGAAACAAAATGAAAAGTCTGTTGAGTCATATCTGAGAGAGTTTGAGCAGCTTACCCTTCAATGTGACATTACTGAGAAACCTGAACAAAGGATTGCTAGATTCCTAGAAGGTCTAAGCCCAGGCATTGCTAACAAGGTTAGGATACAACCCCTATGGTCCTTTGAAGATGTGGTTAACCTGTCCCTTAGGGTTGAGAAAATGGGGAAAGAAATAACCAAACCTTTCACCAAACTTGCTATAACTAAACCTTATGCTGGGGTCAGAATTGGGGAAGGTCCTAGGACTCCTATAACTGTTAATAGGAACCCCTTGGACAAGGGTAAGGCACCTATAAGTCATTAACCTACACTCACTCCTTCAGAAGAGAAGAGAAAATGTTATCAATGTCAAGGTTATGGCCACTTTAAGAGAGATTGTCCCTCAAGAAGAGCCTTGACAGCAGTGGAAGTCATGGAGTGGGAGAAGGAAGGGCTCATTGAATATGAGCAGGAGGAGGGAACAGGAGAACAGGAAGAGGAAAGTGATTCCCCTTTGATAGTAGCCCCACCAGACACTGGCCACAGTCTTGTTCTTTGGAGGGTTATGCATTCTCAGCATCAACCTCTAGAAGAAGACCAGAGATCTTTAAACTTTAGGAGCAGGTGTACTATTCAAGGGAGGGTCCGTAATGTGATCATAGATGGGGGCAGTTGTACCAATGTAGCCTCAGTTACCCTAGTTAACAAGCTTGGCTTGGAGACCACACCCCACCCCAATCCTTATAAACTCAGATGGTTGAACAAGGGTGCTGAAGTAAGGGTTGATCAACAATGTTTAGTATCCTTATCTATTGGAGGCACCTACAAGGATGAGGTGACTTGTGATGTAGTACCTATGGATGCATGCCATCTATTGCTGGGGAGACCATGGGAGTTTGATAAGGATGCCCTGCACAAGGGGAAGAGCAATGTGTACACTTTCAGACATGGGAATCAGAGGATAGTCCTTACACCTTTGCCTCCAAACACTAGGGACTATGGTAGTCCTAGCACTAGTGGATCCAAGGAAGTTCTTTTCCTCACAGAGGCAGCCATGCTCAGGGAGGTGGAACAAGAACAACCTGTGTATTTTCTCTTGTCCAAACAGGTTGAGGAACCAGTTGAGATTCCCCCAGAGGTAAAGGAGCTGATTAATGAGCATGGGGATGTATTTCCAGAAGAACTACCATCAAGACTCCCTCCTCTAAGGCGCATAGAGCACCAGATAGACCTCATTCCAGGTGTCATGCTACCTAACAGGCCAGCATACAGGAGTGACCCCAAGTCCACCCAAGAGTTGCAGAGGCAGGTAGAGGAGCTAATGTCAAAGGGATTTGTCAGGGAATCCTTGAGTCCTTGTGCAGTGCCTGCCCTCCTAGTCCCTAAAAAGGATGGTTCATGGAGAATGTGTATTGACAGCAGGGCCATTAACAATATCACTGTCAAGTACAGGTTTCCCATCCCAAGGCTGGATGACATGTTGGATGAGTTAAGTGGAGCCAGTCTATTCTCCAAGATAGATCTTAGGCAAGGTTACCACCAGGTGAGAATCAGGGAGGGGGATGAGTGGAAAACTGCATTTAAAACCAAGCATGGGCTTTATGAATGGCTGGTGACGCCATTTGGTCTCTCCAATGCCCCTAGCACATTCATGAGACTTATGACTGAAGTCCTGAGGCCTTTCATGGGTCATTTCATTGTGGTATACTTTGATGATATCCTGGTCTATAGCAAGGGCAAATCTGAACATCTGAACCATCTAAAGTTGTTATTTCTGAAACTGAGGGAGCATAAGCTCTTTGGAAAAATGGAGAAGTGTACTTTCATGACTGAGGAGGTCAAGTTTTTGGGGTATGTCATCTCTGCCAGGGGCATATCTGTGGATCAGGAGAAGATTGCAGCCATTAAGTCTTGGCCTACTCCCAAGAACATCACTGAGATTAGGGGCTTTCATGGCCTAGCCTCCTTCTACAGAAGGTTCATACAGGGATTCAGCACCATCATGGTGCCTGTGACAGAAGGGATGAAGAAGGGTGAGTTCAAGTGGACTGAGCAGGCACAAGCAGCCTTTGAGCTCATCAAGAAGAAGCTGTGTGAGGCACCTATACTAGCCCTACCTGATTTTGAGCAGTTGTTTGAGGTGGAGTGTGATGCAAGTGGGGTAGGGATTGGAGCAGTGCTCATTCAAGGAAGGAATCATGTAGCTTTTTTTAGTGAAAAACTCAATGGGGCTAAGCTCAACTACTCCACATATGACAAAGAGTTTTATGCCTTGGTGAGAGCCCTTATGTACTGGAGCCATTATCTCAAACCCAAGCCTTTTGTACTTCACTCTGATCATGAGGCCCTGAAATACATAAATGGCCAACACAAGCTCAGTGACAGGCATGCAAAATGGGTTGAATACCTCCAGTCCTTTAACTTCTCAAGCAAATACAAGGAAGGAAAGTCAAATGTGGTTGCAGATGCCCTGTCTAGGAGACATTCCATGCTAGTGACAATCCAACAAAAGGTGCTAGGTTTTGAGTTTATGAAAGAACTTTATCAGGATGACCTTGATTTCATGGAGGACTGGCTGTCCTTGCAGAGCAATCCCAGTACAAAAGAAACCAAGTACCAACTGCAGGAAGGTTACATGTTTAAAGGGAACAAACTGTGTGTCCCTAAGGGCTCATATAGGGATTTGTTGGTGAAGGAAGTCCACTCTAATGGACTAGCTGGGCATTTGGGGTGCAGAAGACCCTGGATATCCTGCAAGATCAATTTTACTGGCCTAGGATGGAAGGGGATGTTCAAGCTGTTCTTAGGAGGTGTTCTACTTGCCAAAAGGCAAAGAGCTCCTTCCAAGCAGGATCTTACACACCACTACCTGTACCTAACAGGCCTTGGGAAGACATCAATATGGACTTCATTGTTGCTCTGCCCACGACTCCTAGGGGAAAGGATTCCATCATGGTTGTGGTTGGCAGATTCAGTAAAATGGCTCACTTTGTGCCCTGTAAGAAGACTGAGGATGCATCAGGGGTTGCTGAGCTTTACTTTAAAGAAGTAGTCAAACTACATGGGGTGCCTAGATCAATTGTTTCAGACAGGGATACAAAGTTTATGAGTTACTTCTGGAAGACCCTGTGGAAGCTCCTAAACACTAGGCTGCTCTTCAGCACATCCCACCACCCCCAAACAGATGGACAAACAGAAATCACCAACAAAACCCTGGGGAGGATAGTAAGGTGCATTGTGAAGAAGTCACTAGGAGATTGGGATCTCAAGTTAGCCTACGCAGAATTTGCCTTCAACAGGGCCCCTTCATCAAGTACTGGCCACAGTCCCTTTGAGGTGGTCTATGGCAGCAACCCACTCATGCCCATAGAGTTGTCCAATGTGCCTAAAGAAATACTGAACTATGATGCCAAGAAGAGGGTGGAACAGATGCTCAGGTTGCATGAGCAGGTTAAGAGAAACATAGAGAAGACTAATGAGCAATACAAAATCAAAGCCAAGGTTCCAAGAGGAAAGAAGGAGTTTCAAGCAGGTGACCTGGTGTGGTTGCACCTCAGAAAAGAAAGGTTCCCAAGCAAAAGAAAGAACAAACTTATGCCTAGAGCAGAAGGACCCTTTGAAATCATAGAGAAGGTGGGAGCCAATGCTTACAAGGTAGATTTTCCAGGAGAGTATGGAGTTCATGGTACATTTAACATAGGAGACCTTAGCCCCTACTATGACAGTGAAGAAGAGAACCCTGAGGATTTGATGCTCAAATCTTTCCAACCAGGGGAGGTTGAAGCAGGAGCTAGGGGAGCAACCTCCTTTGACAATCCAGTTCAGGCAACAACCAACAAGCACATCCATGTTCAGTCCAAGGCAGACCAAGTCCAAACAGCTGAGTTTTCAGAAGCAACAAAAGGCCACCATGTCCAAGCAACACACAGTCCAGCCAAAACATCTTCAAGAGCTCATGATCAAGCAACAACAACATCAACACAAGCCATGCCAACCAGAGTAACAAGGTCCCAAGTCAGTAACAGCCAGAAGAAACCCTCAGACACCAGTAGCAGTTCTAGACCAGATATCCTACAACAACTGTCCAAGCAAGGGCTCCAACTCCTTTTCTTATCAAGTTGAGAACCTTGGCTACCAAAAAGTCCAGGAGAAGTTTTCCATATTATCCCTAGAAGTCCAAGAAAAACAGCCTACAAGTTAATGAGTCACTGTGAGAGCCAGACAGGTTTCAAGACCAATGAATGAACAAAGCACCTTACTTTTTGTGTGACCCTCAGTAGTAATTAATAAGGATGTTGGGAAGGTCGTAGCAGTCCCTCTCAAGGTCCCTTTTGAAGCAGGAAACAGCCAAGACAAGCCCCTCAACAATCTGCACTGCATTGCCATTTCAGGAAAGGGACAACGATGCTTTTTCAGCTACTTTTCTGAAGTTGTTTGCAGTCTGTTTAGCTCGTCTTATTAGTAGACTTTTGTATCTGTTTTGTTGTTATTTCAAGGCTCATTTCAAGCCGTTAGATATAGCTTTAATTTGTGTGGTGGAGATCCTATGTAATGCTCTATATATAGAGCCTTTTGATGTAACAAAGACTCAGAATGCTTGAATGAAAAAACCAAAGTTTTACTCTTTCTTTGTTAACTTGTGCCAGCCTTGGTTAGCTCAAAACCTTCAACAAACTTGTGCTAGACTTAGTTTGTTGGCCTAAGTTAGAGTCATTCACTTGTGCTTCTCTTAGTGAGTGAGTTTGGCTTAGGATTCACTGCATTTAGAGCTACCTGTGCTTGTCTTGGTAGCCCTGAATACAGGGTTTATTTATCTTCCTCTTATTTTGTGTTGTGTGTCTTCTATTCTTGTCTTAGCCCCTAGTTTGGTGTTTCAAGGAGATACAAGGCAAACAATGGGCAATGAAGGAAGACTACCCCATGTAATTACAATGCAAACAATGGGTAATGAAACAAGGAAGACTCATTGTTCACACAAGGAGTTACAATGTAAACAATGAGTAATGAAGAAAGGAAGACTCATTGTTCACACAAGGAGTTACAATGCAAACAATGGGTAATGAAGAAGGGAAGACTCATTGTTCACACAAGGAGTTACAATGGAAACAATAGGTGATGAAGAAAGGAAGACTCATTATTTATACAAGGAGTTAGAATGTAAGCAATGGTTAATGAAGGAAGGAAGACTCAGTGTTCACACAAGAAGTTACAATGAAAACAATGGGCAATTAAACTACGAAGACGCATTGTTCACACAAGGATTTTTAATGCAAACAATGGGTAATGAAATAAGGAAGACTCAATGTTCAAACAAGGAGTTACAATACAAACAATGGGTAATGAAGAAAGGAAGACTCTTTGTTCACACAAGTAGTTACAATGGAAACAATAGGTGATGAAAAAAGGAAGACTCATTGTTCACACAAGGAGTTAAAATGTAAGCAATGAGTAATGAAGGAAGGAAGACTCAGAGTTCACACAAGAAGCTACGATGATAACAATGGGCAATGAAACTAGGAAGACTCATTGTTCACACTAGGAGTTACAATGCAAACAATGGGTAATGATGAAATGAACACTCATTGCTCACACAAGGAGTTACAATGCAAACAATGGGTAATGAAGCAAAGAAGACTCATTGTTCATACAAGGAGATACAATGGATAGAATGGGTTATGGAGGAAGACACACACATGGAATTACAATGCAAAGAAATGAAGGAAGAGTAACACAAGGAGTTACAATGAAAACAATGGGTAATAAAGCAAGGAAGACTCATTGTTCACACAAAGAATGGGTAATGAAGTAAGACTCACACATGGTGTTACAATGCAAAGAATGGGTAATGAAGGAAGACTCACACAAGGAGTTACAATTTAAAAAATAGGTAATGAAGTACGGGAGACTCATTGTTCACACAAGGAGGTACAATGCAAGCAATGGGTAATTAAGCAAAGAAGAGTCATTGTTCACATAAGGAGTTACAAAGCAAACAATGGGAAATGGAGGAAGACTACGACATGCAGTTACAATGAATACAATGGGTAATGAAACAAGGAAGACTCATTGTTCGCACAAGGAGTTACAATGCAAACAATGGGTAATAAAGCAAAGAAGACTCATTGTTCACACAAGGAGTTACAATTGATAGAATGGGTAATGAAAGAAGAGTCACACATTGAGTTACAATGCAAACAATGGGTAATGAAGAAAGACTCACACAAGGAGATACAAGGCAGCAATGGGCAATGAAGGAAGACACACACATGGAATTAAAATGAAAACAATGGGTAATGAAGGAAGACTCACACAAGGAGTTACATTGCAAATAATGGATAATGAAGGAAGACTCACACATGAAGTTACAATGCAAACAATGGGCAATGAAAGAAGACTCACACAAGGAGTTACAATTCAAACAATGGGTAATGAAGCAAGGGAAACTCATTGTTCACACAAGGAGTTACAATGCAAACAATGGGTAATTAAGCAGAGAAAACTCATTGCTCACACAAGGAGTTTCAATGCAAACAATGGGTAATGAAGCAAGGAAGACTCATTGTTCACACAAGGAGTTATAATGCAAACAATGGGTAATGAAGTAAGGAAGACTTATTGTTCACGGAAGAAGTTACAATGCAAACAATGGGGAATGAAGCAAGGAAGACTCACTGTTCACAGAAGGAGTTACAATGGAACCAATAGGTGATGAAGAAAGGAAGACTCATTGTTCACACGAGTTAAAATGTAAGCAATGAGTAATGAAGGAAGGAAGACTCAGAGTTCACACAAGAAGCTACGATGATAACAATGGGCAATGAAACTAGTAAGACTCATTGTTCACATTAGGAGTGTAACACCCGCAAATTTACCCTATTTTTCTAGTAAAAATATTTTACTGATACTTTTCAGTAAAATTTAGTTTTAATCGTAAGTTTAATTTTCCGAGTCGAATTTAGAATTTCCGAGTTCGTATTTGGAATTTCCGCGAGATTCCATGAGAATCCCGTCTTAAGGCGAGTTTGACTTTTCTTGACTTTTGAGCCGTCTTTGACTTTCGTTGACTTTTTCCTTCATATACTCCCTCAAACCCTAAATCCTTATTTCATTTTCCACTTACTCTTTCTTGCTCATCCAACCACCAAAAACCTAAACACCATTTTTATCAAGTTTAGATTCGTCGCTACTCCTTCGTTACTCGCTCAAATTCACGTAAGTTCGTCTTATTCTTCCCCTCTTAGCTTCCTCTATCCGTATTGGTAATAAAATTACCGTCTTTCTCGCTTTTTAAATTATCCGTCTTTCTCAAGGTGAATGATGTTCATCTTTTATTATCTAATTGTATGTAGGTGGAGACTAGGA
>JAIUZE010039668.1:0-18616 GCA_022085475.1 Heliosperma pusillum | reverse complement strand
AAGATTCCTTTTTAGAGCGTAACAATTTAAGACAACAATTTCCCAAACAACCTCCAAGGTAACTATTTCAATATCGCGCAACAACGAACTATTATGATGATCCACTCAATTCTCAAAATAATACTACAATACCAAACTCCAAATCTAAAATCACCAAGAGAGGGTACATTATCACTATTAGGATTCATCCTAGAGCTTAAGTCCTATTTTCCATGATCAAATATAACATGAAATTTTCTCAATCCAAAGACACATATTCTAACTAAAGAATTCCAAAATACATTACACTTTCTCTCTGAGCCTTACAACGGGATATCCAAACCACTAGAGAAAAGATTAAGCAGCAACGAGTTAGGAAACGATAAGGAAATCTCAAGGAGAACACGAGAATACTCAGGCACGAGATTATAAGAGAGGAACGCTTGAAAATAACGAGGTCATAAGCAAGTGACAAAGCAGATAGTAGAGTTATGAAGATATCCAAGTAAGAAAGAAGATACGAGCATGCGATTCCTTAAAGATCATTCTTGATAAAAACATTCAAGAATGGAAATGAAAAGGGACAATGGCACGAGTAAAGGTTTAAGGTTTAATCCACAAAATTTCTCTTTTCAAACTTAGGGTGATAGCAAAGCAAGTCATCCCGATAATAAAGGTCAAACAAGGGACCATCGTACCACAAATCATCAAAGTAAGGTACGCCTAAATTTGACAAATCGACTACAACCCAATTCATCCATCCTTTCATATCACACAGATTCCCAAATGCGGAATTGCAACTTAAGCATAGTAACATTCCTTTAGCTCAAATATTCAACACAACCTCAAAGGTTTCTTTAACTGAAGGACTAACAAATAATCCCTTACACTCGGTCATTTTGAACTCATATAGCCCACGAGTTCATTTTTATCAAAGTACAACATCGAGTCAAACATCATCATTAATGTCCCAAGGTATTTCCATCATAGCTCACATCATCGAATCTCGCTCATATCTATAATCCTCAAGTAATATGGTTCAACTTACAACGAAACCTTACTACTCCAAACGAGTCTCCGATGCCATAAGATAAGATCATATCTTTAAATCCAAGAACTATAGCCAAAGGCTTTTCCACCGAGCCTATACTCACAAACACACAATAGGAAACCACAAGACGTCACTTAACCTCAAAAGTATTTCGCACCTCAAGATATCATTCTAAACTTCTTATTTACACCAATTAGACATATCATAAGCATGGTCTTCAAAACAATACTAAAATTCTAAGTCCAAAAGACTAAATTACTAATGAGTTAAGAAGTCATAGCCAACTCATTCGACCTTACACCATCGAATATCATGAACTATTTACACACAAGCCATGGCAAGCATTTATACATTAAAATCGTTAAACATACCTTACCACACTTTCCTCAAGGATACCAACTCTCACCACTAGGGGAGAACTTAAGTCTACACAATTTTTCTCGAATCCCAAATTCATTCTAATCAACACTAACATTCCACCAAGTCCAAAATTCTTCCGACGAAGGTTAATATACTACAAACAAATGGGTATGACATCCACAAAAAGGGTACATGACGAAGGTAAGGATACCAATGGTAAAATGGAGGAAAGTATCAAGAGTAATTTCCAAGAGGAAAACAAGTTGGAAGAGAAAGAAGCACCTAGGTAGAAGGAATAGAGAAAGGTACGCTATAGACAAGAGAACTCATAGATGAGGGAGGAACACACTTCGATTTGGTTCGTCGATCTTCAATATTCGGCAAAAGATACTTCTTCTTGCCAACACATGGTCCATCTCAAGACGGTAGATACAAACAAACATAACATCACTCAACACAATCAACAAACAAGTTAGAACCTAACAAACATCAAGTACACCAAAGACTACCACCTTATGTCCTTAAGTCTACCCATCTCTCATTCATTATTCCTTGGTCAAATAATTTAAATTTAGGGTTCACGTGTCTGCGTCGGGAGCGTCATAGGCTCTGATACCAACTGTGACAACCCTCGCGATAGCGAAAATAAAACATAACAAGCATGCGAATTATATAGCGGAAAATACGGTATTTTTAAAACCTTTTACATGCCAAAAGAAAAGTACGAGGAATGTCAAATAAATACAAACTAAAGTAGAATATACTACAAATGTAACACCCGCAAATGTACCCTATTTTTTATAGTAAAAATATTATACGGATACTTTTCAACGAAATTTAGTTTTAGTCTAGAACTTAATTTCCCGTGTCATTTTAGAAAATCCGAGTTCGTTTTTGGACTTTACGCGAGATTTCGAGTAAGTTACGTCTTAAAGCGTTTATGGGCTTTTCTCATGTTTTTCCACATACTTCCTCATACTCTCCTTTAAACCCTAACTCCCTCATTCAACCTACTCTTCTTCCTCACCAAGTAACCACCCAAAACCTAAGCTCCATTCTTGATCAATCTTAAGATCAACGCTACTCCTTCATTACTCGTTCAAATCCGCTAAAATTCGTCTTAATCTTTCCCTCTCATCGTCCTCTATCTTAATTGGTAATAAAATTACCGTCTTTCTCGCTTTTTAATTTATCCGTCTTTCTCAAAGGTGAATTATATTCATCTTTTGTTATCTAATTGTAGGTGGTGACCTCCAAGACGTCGACAAAGACTACTACTTGGTAGAACAAGACCTCGACGAGGATTGAAGACTCGAAAAGGTAACGGTGAAGGGTTACTCGATATCATTACGTGTTTTATTGTGTTTTCTATGTTAGTAATCGTATTTATTTAGAATAGGATTAGTAATCATAAGAATTGTGTTGTTGATGATAGTTGTTGTTAGTTGATAATTGATAATGAGAATTGATGATTGATGATGTTAATTGATGTTGGTTGTATATTGTTTGGGATAAAGAAGATGAATTTCGTGCATAATACGTCCCGGCCGGCCGACCGGCCGCCGGTCAGCTGACCGGCTGGGACGTGGCTGTATATTATTTGTGTTACGTAAAACTTTTGGTGTTATATAGGACTCAGCAGACCGACCGGCAGCCGGTCAGTCGACCGGCTGAGACACATCCCATATTGCCTTCGGTTTTCTCAAGTGACATTGGTCCCAGCTGGGTAGCCGGCAGCCGGTCCCTTTGACCGGCTGGGACACGCTGCATATTCAATTGTTTTTCAAGT
The DNA here is from genome assembly GCA_022085475.1 of Heliosperma pusillum. NCBI lineage: Eukaryota > Viridiplantae > Streptophyta > Magnoliopsida > Caryophyllales > Caryophyllaceae > Heliosperma > Heliosperma pusillum. Next base: position 15,437 of record JAIUZE010039668.1, on the reverse strand, counting down.
GTGACTATGGTGCCAGCCGCGTAGCCGGCAGCCGTTCCACCTGACCGGCTGGCACCCTGCTGAAGTTTCTTTTCTTATTTTTTTCTTAATCTTAATTTAAAATAGTTCGCATGGTTCGTTTATTGTATAAATTTAGGTAATGACTTTAAATATTAATGTTTCGAATATATGATATTCCTTTCGCTTGTATCACATGTTTTGTGACGGTTTTTCATATATCCCACTTTGAGTCGGTTTTACACATGTTATGGTTTGAGCACTATTGTTATGTGCTTTGTACTCTCATTCCCCCGGCTACCTCTTCGTTCGTAAGGCTGGAATGTCGGAACGAGGAGTGTATTCTTACTGCTTAATTGCATGTGTTAGTGGGCATATGACGACATTGTTGGGAGGCGAACGCTTTGCGTTGATCGACCCGGCTGTCAAATGTTGTATACTTGCGAGGTGGTGTCATTGCATGTAGCGTACCGCTTGTTATGATGCTTGTGCTCTTTTCCGCCTTTTTCGTGAAGGTTGACCGAATTTGCGGTACTCGGCTTCTATGGTTGACCTAGTCTTGGATGCGAAATCTTTCTTGAATGTCGAATCGGAAAATGTGATTTCGAGAGTTAGGCCAGGTTTAGACTAGGACCGGATATTTATATCGTCGTTCTACCAGGAGGAAATTAGTCTACATATACAAAATGATGAATCGTGTATGCGTTCAGGGAAATGTTTATCCCGTGGATGCGATTTTAATCATACTTGTCATGTACACGGTGCTAGTGCATGTCATTTACCGTGAGCGATGTTTGTCAACGTATTGTACGTTTGGATGGATGATTATATGATTGATTATTTGTGATCTTTGGATGACTTGGCATGATTTGTTTGTCGAGTCTCAATCTTATCAAGCTGATGCCGCTAACGGAGAGATGCAAGCCCTAGTGAGTGTATGGTTGCCTAAGAGTGTCTTCCCCGAGTCTATCTATAGTATTGCACTGAAACTATTCAGAAAAGACAACTAAACAATGACAAATTGAGCTAAGATCAAGACACTTGCAAGTACTCTGTTTCTGTTTGAATTGATTGTTAAAGAACAAGGATAGGACCTTAACCAAAGCACAAAGCCAATGGTTGAGGGTTGAACCTTGATCCCAGCACACAGCTAAGGACCCAAGCTCACTTCCAAGCACAAAGCAAAGGAAGTTGTCTCAAGCACACAGCCAAGAGATGCAACAGAAACAAGGTTTCAGTTTTATGTTTTACTTCAAATCTGGTTTGCATTTCATTAGGTAAAGGCCTTATATAGGCAACAAGGATACAACTCAGACGTTAGGAGATATCTAGGGCCACAAAGGCTTACAACATGAAACAAAATAACAGCTACAAACTTGCAGGAAACTGACATAAAGTAGATAAAGCAGAAAAGTAATTCTAATGGGACAATCTGCCTTAATGGGTTTGTTGGGGTTGAAACTGGTGGAGGGGTGGACTTCTGAGCTTGATTCTTGAGCTCAACTGAAGTGGGATGGATGCCAAAGGTCCCTCTAAAAGGCCCTCGAGTTTGTTTGATCATAAAAGGAAAGTTTGATAGTGACATGTTAACTACTGCAAAAAGGCTGAAATCTGGACAGTCTGAAGTTGTCCCTAAGCTAACTCTTTGTGTGTTTGTTTCTGGGGAGGGAAGTCCTGGGGAAAGTTGTAGAGGACCTTCCCAAGACATAGGTTTGAGGGTTGGTTAGGCTTGTTTGATTGTGTGGGGCCCCATGGACCTTGTTTAGAAAGGCAGTGATAGGCTGTTTTTGGCTGGGGGCTGTTTTTGTTGTGTTGGGTTTGTTGGGCTGTTGGCTGAACTTTGTTGTGGCCTAGTCTTGGGAAGTGGATGGCTAGGCTTTGTTCTGGTTTTGGTGGTGTTGTCTTAGCAGGCTTGAAGTGGTTGTGGCATGGACTGAATAGAACATTGTCATAGCTTCTCATGGTGTTGTCTGAATGTATGTTGTTGTTTTGATGTTGTGTCTTGTCTTGAGCTCGTGTCATGGCTCGTGTCTTGGCTTGGTCACATACTCCCGTTGCAACCTCCTTTTCTTGAAAAGGATTTGCCCTCAAATCTTCTTCACCCTCATCATCTGATTCACCATGGTAAGGACTCAGGTCTCCAACATTGAAAGTACCATGTACACCATAGCTTCCTGGTAGATCCACCTTGTAAGCATTGGTGCCTATCTTCTCCAATATCTCAAATGGTCCATCAGCCCTTGGCATGAGCTTGTTTCTCCTCTTGTCTGGAAATCTCTCTTTTCTTAAATGCAACCATACAAGATCTCCTGCTTTGAATTCCCTTGCTTTCTTAGGCCCCTTGGACCTGGCCTTGTACAACTCATTGGACCTTTCAATCTGCTTCTTGACTTGCTCATGAATCTGTATCATTTGCTCAACTCTTTTCTTTGCATCATAGCTTGCCTTGTTTCCTTTGACTGGTGCTAGGTCTGTAGGCATGAGAGGATTAGTGCCATAAACTGTTTCAAAAGGACTTTTACCTGTGCTGCTGGAGGGAGCTCTGTTGAAGGCAAACTCAGCTTGTGCTAGCTTGAGGTCCCAATCTTTCAATGACTTAGAAACAATGCTCCTTAAGATCTTCCCTAGTGTTCTGTTAGTGACTTCTGTCTGCCCATCAGTTTGGGGATGGTGAGAAGTACTAAACAATAACCTGGTCTTCAACAGCTTCCACAAGGTTCTCCAGAAATGGCTCATGAACTTTGTGTCTCTATCTGAGACAATGCTTCTAGGGACCCCATGTAACTTGACAACCTCCCTAAAGTATAGTTCAGCTACCCCCAATGCATCCTCAGTCTTCTTACAAGCAATGAAATGTGCCATCTTGCTGAATCTATCTACAACCACCATGATTGAATCTTTTCCCCTTTGAGTTCTAGGTAAGGCTACAATAAAATCCATACTGAGGTCTTCCCATGGCTTGTTGGGTACTGGAAGTGGTGTGTAAGGGCCTGCTTGAAAGTGTGCCTTGGCTAGTTGACAAGATCTGCATCTTTTGAGGGCATCTTGCACATCACTGAGCATCTTAGGCCAATAGAACTGATCTTGTAAGATGTCATAGGTCTTCTGTACCCCAAAGTGACCAGCAAGGCCATTGGAGTGAACCTCTTTGACCAGTAGTCCCCTATAAGGTCCCTTAGGCACACACAGTTTGTTTCCATAGAATAAGTATCCTTCTTGAGCTGTGTACTTGCTCCCTTTCTTGACTTGCCCTTCTTGGTGTACCTCCCATTCATGCTTGAAGTCTGGGTCCTCTTGATAGAGCTCTTTCATAAATTCAAACCCCAACACCCTTTGCTCCATGAAGGTCAACATTACAGACCTTCTAGACAATGCATCAGCTACAACATTGTTCTTACCTTCTATGTACTTGCTGGAGAATGAGAAGGATTGCAAGAACTCTACCCATTTGGCATGCCTGGGGTTGAGTTTGTGTTGTCCATTGATGTATTTGAGAGCCTCATGATCAGAATGAAGCACAAAAGGCTTAGGCTTCAAGTAGTGTCCCCAATGATTCAATGCCCTCACAATGGCATAGAATTCCTTGTCATATGTGGAATAGTTAAGCTTGGCCCCATTTAGCTTCTCACTAAAGTATGCCACAGGTTTCTTTTCTTGAGTAAGCACAGCTCCTATGCCAAGACCACTGGCATCACACTCTACCTCAAAGAGTTTGTTAAAGTCTGGTAGAACCAATATTGGAGACTTGCACAATAGCTCTTTGATCAGATTGAAGGACCTTTCAGCCTTCTCATTCCACTTGAACTCTCCCTTCTTCATGCACTCAGTAATAGGGGCCATGATTGAACTAAACCCTTGTATGAACCTCCTATAGAAAGATGCCAACCCATGGAAACTTCTTACATCAGTAACAGTTTGGGGAATGGGCCATTCCTTGATTGCTTGCACTTTCTCAGGATCAACTGCTACCCCTTTCTTAGAGATGATGAACCCAAGGAAGTAAACCTCAGGCTGCATGAAGGTGCACTTCTCTAGCTTGCCATACAACTTATTTTCTCTTAGGACCTCAAACAACAACTTCAGATGTTGCAAATGTTCTCCCTTAGTTGAACTGTAAATAAGAATATCATCAAAGTAAACCACTACACACTTGCCTAAGTAAGGCCTTAGGACCTCTGTCATCAACCTCATGAAGGTGCTAGGGGCATTAGACAACCCAAAAGGCATCACCAGCCATTCATAGAGCCCATGTTTAGTCTTGAAAGCTGTCTTCCATTCATCCCCTGCTCTTATCCTCACTTGGTGGTAGCCCTGCCTCAGATCAATCTTAGTGAACACTTGAGCCCCACTTAGCTCATCCAGAATATCATTAAGTCTAGGTATGGGAAACCTATACTTGATGGTAATGTTGTTGATGGCCCTACTATCAATACACATACGCCAAGTCCCATCCTTCTTTGGCACAAGCAAGGCTGGTACAGCACAAGGACTGAGGGACTCTCTGACATAGCCCTTGTTGAGTAGTTCACCTACTTGAAGTTGGAGCTCTTGTGTAGCCTTAGGGTCACTCCTGTAGGCTGGCTTGTTGGGTAAGATAGCTCCAGGCACTAGGTCAATGTGGTGCTCTATCCCTCTAAGTGGTGGCAGTCCACTAGGAAGCTCAGTAGGGAAGACATCACCATAACTTTCTAGGATAGATTTGACCTCTTCAGGGATATCAATGATACTCATCCCAGTCTCCTTGACTAGCAATATGTATACAGGTTGTAGCTCACTTAGCTCTTGTGCTATTTCTGATTCACTTATCAACATGACTTCTTTGGAAGCCTCACTCATGGGGTTTGGGTTGATCTTTAAAGCAGGTGGTAAAGGTGCTAGGGTGATCTTCTTCTTCCCATACTTGAAGGTGTAAGTGTTGTCTCTCCCATGGTGTATGGCATCCCTATCAAACTCCCATGGTCTCCCAAGCAGAAGGTGACATGCATCCATAGGTAGAACATCACAAAGACTCTCATCCACATACCCTTTACCAATTGAGAAAGGTATAACACATTGTTTATCCACCTTGATTTCAGCCCCTTTGTTTAGCCATCTGAGTTTGTAAGGTAGGGGGTGGTCTTTGGTGGGTAGAGCTAGCTTGTCTATCAGTGTTTTGGAGGCCACATTAGTGCAGCTTCCCCCATCAATAATGAGGTTACATACTCTACCCTTGATGGTACATCTGGTCCTAAAGATCTGGTGTCTTTGGTCCTCTTCCAAAGGTTGTGGTTGAGTATGCATTACCCTCCATGTTACCAAACTTAACCCTGCATCAGGCTCTATCAACTCCTCACTAGCCTCTACCTCAGGCTCTTCCATCTCTTCATCACAGACCAACACTTCATCATCTCCCCAATGGATTACTTCTAGGGTACTCAGAGCCCTTTTAGATGGACATTCTCTAGCAAAATGTCCATACCCTTGACATTGAAAACACTTTTTGAGAGGGGTAGTCTTCCTTTGGCCTGCCTCAACAGCCTTGCCTTTATCAAGGTTGAAAGGAGTCTTAACAGGAACCACAGGTTCTCCTATCTTAACTCCTACAAAAGGTTTGAAGGTGGGGGTTCTGGAAGGTGTCTTAGAAGCACTGGCCTTTCCTTTTCCCAATTTTTCTACCCTTAAAGACAAGTTGACAGCTTCCTCAAAGGAGTATATGTTTTGTAGCCTGACTTTGCTAGCTATCCTTTCATCCAACCCCTCTAAGAACCTTGCTATCTTTTGTTCAGATTTCTCAACAACCTCACATTGCAAAGTGAGTTGTTCAAAGTCTCTTAGGTAGGACTCTAAAGGTCTTTGGTCTTGCTTTAGGTGAGTAAGCTTAATGAACATGTCTTGAGTGTAGTCCCTAGAGACAAACTTAGCTCTCATTTTCTTTTTCAGTTTGAGCCATGACTTTACAGGTTCTTTCCCTTCCCTAACCCTCAAGGTTTTCATGTTTTCATACCACAGTGAGGCATAGCCTTTTAGTTTCATGATAGCAACCTTAAAAGCCTTTCTATCAGTGTATCCTTTAAACTCAAAGACTCTTTCTACAGACCTTAGCCAATCTAAGAAATCATCAGGGTTCAAGCTACCTAGAAAGTCAGGAATCTCTACCTTGATATCTTTGTCTTGGTGTCTGAGAAGACTGTGATCTGAGCCATCTGAATCTGACATTTCAAACTGATCTACAGGTTGTCTCCTCCTTACTCCACCTTGTGGGAAAGGTGCTCCTCTTCCTCGACCTCTGCCTCCCCTTGTATCATTGTTCTGTTGGCCCTCAAGGAGTTCATTGACAGATCTAGAGACCTCCATTACAGTTCTGACAAGATCTTGAACTGTGTTTTCAATACCTGTGATTCTTTCTTCACTCATGGTTGTATTTTGTGTTTTTAATGTAGTTAGGTAGATGAACTCACAAACCAAAGCTCTGATAACCAATTTGCACTGAAACTATTCAGAAAAGACAACTAAACAATTACAAATTGAACTAAGATTAAGACACTTGCAAGTACTCTGTTTCTGTTTGAATTGATTGTTAAAGAACAAGGATAGGACCTTAATCAAAGCACAAAGCCAATGATTGAGGGTTGAACTTTGATCCCAGCACACAGCTAAGGACCCAAGCTCACTTCCAAGCAAAAAGCAAAGGAAGTTGTCTCAAGCACACAGCCAAGAGATGCAACAGAAACAAGGTTTCAGTTTTATGTTTTACTTCAAATCTGGTTTGCATTTCATTAGGTAAAGGCCTTATATAGGCAACAAGGATACAACTCAGACGTTAGGAGATATCTAGGGCCACAAAGGCTTACAACATGAAACAAAATAACAGCTACAAACTTGCAGGAACTGACATAAAGTAGATAAAGCAGAAAAGTAATTCTAATGGGACAATCTGCCTTAATGGGTTTGTTGGGGTTGAAACTGGTGGAGGGGTGGACTTCTGAGCTTGATTCTTGAGCTCAACTGAAGTGGGATGGATGCCAAAGGTCCCTCTAAAAGGTCCTCGAGTTTGTTTGATCATAAAAGGAAAGTTTGATAGTGACATGTTAACTACTGCAAAAGGCTGAAATCTGGACAGTCTGAAGTTGTCCCTAAGCTAACTCTTTGTGTGTTTGTTTCTTGGAAGGGAAGTCCTGGGGAAAGTTGTATAGGACCTTCCCAAGACATAGGTTTGAGGGTTGGTTAGGCTTGTTTGATTGTGTGGGGCCCCATGGACCTTGTTTAGAAAGGCAGTGATAGGCTGTTTTTGGCTGGGGGCTGTTTTTGTTGTGTTGGGTTTGTTGGGCTGTTGGCTGAACTTTGTTGTGGCCTAGTCTTGGGAAGTGGATGGCTAGGCTTTGTTCTGGTTGTGGTGGTGTTGTCTTAGCAGGCTTGAAGTGGGTGTGGCTTGGACTGAATAGAACATTGTCATAGCTGGTCATGGTGTTGTCTGAATGTAGGTTGTTGTTTTGATGTTGAGTCTTGTCTTGAGTTTGTGTCTTGTCTTGAGCTCGTGTCATGGCTCGTGTCTTGGCTTGGTCACATACTCCCGTTGCAAGTATGATGGTTACGGATTTGTACTTCATGTACCGATATCTTTATATATATTGAATTGCCTATTTATGCGTCTCGTATTTCACATGTATATTCATATATGCATGCTTCTACTTTCGTATTTCCATTTAAGTATGTTATTTGTGATATGGCTGGGAGAACCCGGAGTTACTCCCCACTGACTGTGGCGTTCATGTTTTTCATGGATGAATAGGTTGCTTGCTTGGATGGATTTTGCTTGTTGTATTTTGGGTTCTGGTGTGAGCTAGTGGGCGTTGGCCTGGATGAATCACCTCTAGACGTTGTTTAGCTAGTTTGCTAATAACTCTGATATTTGATAACATTTTGAGAGACTTCGTCTCTTTGTAGTATATTCTACTTTGGTTTGTAATTATTTGACATTCCTCGTATTTTTATCTTAGCATGTAAAAGTTTAAAAACACCGTATTTTGTGCTATATAAATCACATGCTTGTTATGTTTTATTTCCGCATTCGCGAGGGTTGTCACAGTTGGTATCAGAGCTTTAACGCTCCCGACGCACACACGTGAACCCTAAACATAAACTACTTGACCTTGAAATAATAAATGAGAGATGGGTAGAAGTTAAGGATTTTACTTGGTAGTCTATTTGTTTATGCTAAGTGTTAGGATTAACTTGTTTTGTTTTTGTTTCTTATGAAGATGGTTAGACCTCGACTAGTAGAAAACGTTATGCTAGAAGCTCTTACGCAAGTGTTGAAGAATCAACAAGATGCGGTTAATGCTCATGCCGAGCAAGCCCCTCCTCGTAGAGAAGACATTCATCAAGGAGGCTATGCTTGGGTGGCCAGCCAAATTTCTAGAAGCAAGATTATGCCGTATGGTGGAGAACCGGAACCTACCGAGCTTTCAGAGTAGTTTCGGGAGATGGAAAAGCAATTCGACTTGTACCAAGTCCGTGAAGAGGACAAGGTGAGGATTGCTAAGCATTTCCTTGTAAGGGAAGCCGATAATTGGTGGGTGATTACTAGTGCCACCGCTACTCTTGAAGCCGATTTAAATTGGGCTTGTTTCAAGGCACTAGTTGAAGGCCGATTTTATTCTAAGGAGCTCAAGCAACAAAGGCTCAAGGAATTCATTGATTTCAAGCAAGGTGACTTGACGGCTCAAGACTTCACCACACAATTCAACAAGCTTGCTTATTTCGCACCGAGGCTCATCAAGGATGATGAAGACCAAGCTTTCTACTACCGCAACAAGCTTAGTGCTTTACTCCAAAGCAAAGTGAGGAGAAATTCTACTTCTTTTGGGGAATTGTATGATGATGCACTATGGGCCGAGAACTCCATGAGGGCTATCAAAGATGAAGCAATGATGAAGAATCCCTCTCCTTCCTTCACTCCTAGGCCAAATTTCTATGGGAAGAGGTCGTTTACTCCGTCGTCCTCCAACTCTTATGCCAACAAGAGGAGATTCAATCCACCCCCAAATGCAAATACAAGAGCTCCTGCTGCTTTTATTCCCCGAGCTACTTCTAACGTGGCTCATAGGCCATATGCCCCCCCTCAAGCTCAAGCTCAAGGTCGCTTTTGCAACCGTTGTAGACTTCCACGCCATCCCGGTGTAGCCTGTTTCAACCGACCTTATGTTTGCTTCTTTTGCCGAAAGGGTGGTCACCGTTATGATGATTGCCCCGATCGAAAGTTGCCCCCTCCAATTGCCAAACGCAAGGGATCTATCTTCGTTCTGAGCCGAGCCGAAGCCGATGCTCATCCAGAGATAATTACGGGTATGTTCTCAATCTTAGAGCAACAGTGTCTTATTCTATTTGATACCGGTGCTTCTATGTCCTTTGTGTCTTCAACTTATGCTAATAAATTATCTATCGAGCCTACACCTAGTGAGGATACTCCCATATCCTTACCATCCGGAGAAATTATCTCTTGTTCTACTCTTTATCCAAATGTCCCAATATCTATTGCGGGCACTATCTGTCCCGCTAATCTCCTTAAGTTTCCTCTAGGAGAGTTCGATGTAATTCTAGGTATTGATTGGTTAGCGTTATACCATGCTAGATTCGAGTGTAGAGATCAAAAGATTTATTTAAAGAGTCCTTTAGGAGTTAGAATAACCTATAAGGGATCTTATTCCCGAATGGGTGTGTCTTTGATTTCCGCAATGAAGTTGGTGAGTATGGTAAGAAAGGGTCACCAAGCATACTTGTGTATTGTGACTTCTACAACTACCTCCTTACCAAAGATTGAAGATGTGCCTATAGTTTGTGAATTCGTTGATGTATTCCCCGAAGACTTGCCCGGGATTCCTCACGAGCGTGATGTTGAGTTTTCCATTGATCTTGTACCTGGTTCCGGACCCATAGCCAAAGCTCCTTACAGTATGGCTCCAACCGAATTGAAAGAGTTAAGGAAGCAACTTGATGATATGATTGAAAAGGGTTTCATTCGACCAAGTGCCTCGCCTTGGGGTGCTCCCGTTCTCTTTGTGAAAAAGAGAGATGGTTCTATGAGGCTTTGTATTGATTACCGTGAGTTGAACCGAATTACAATCAAGAATAGGTATCCTTTGCCAAGAATTGAAGATTTGTTCGATCAACTAAAGGGTGCTTCTGTTGGAGTAAGTGTCCTCCACAATAGTGCATTTATATAATAAATCTCATTTGGAATATACGTGGCATGATTAGTATATTTTGATACTCCACGTCAGTTGATTTACGTAAATCGGTAACGCTCGGCTGACTAGAGTTTGAAGTTATTGTCGTATGACGGCGGTGATCAACTGATCCCTTTAGGTCACTCCTATAGGATGGCACTCAAATAGAATACTAATTATTTGTATACGATACAATTTAATTAGGGCATTACATATATTTGATATGTACGTTTAGTTACGAGAGTTATTTATTGGAAATTGAGTTAGGAACTCATTCCAATTAGATCCTGGCGTTTTCTGAGGAAGGTTCCCTAGACAAAAAGGTAGTAGACCATCCCTAGGACCAAGTCCCATCCTTAGTTTGAAGTTTCTAAGCTTGGAAGTCACCCTTGGACCCTGCCCAAGGTGTTGCTGCTGGCTGAGTTAAAGGAAGGTTGAATGGGCTGTCTTGTGTGTTTGGCTCGTGTCCTGGCTTGCTCTGGCTCGTGTCATGGCTATCAATGGCTCGTGTCTTGGCTTTTTTGCTTGGGCCTGGACTGTACAAAGCATTGAGGTAGCTCTTTGAATAGGGTAAGACTGAGTTTGAGCTGTGGTTGCACTGATCATAGGTTGGCTGGACTTGTTTCTGAACTTGGCATAGAACTCCTGTTGCACTAACACTAACACAAATCAAAGTTACAAATACTAAAAAAAACAATACTAAAACTAATACTAACCATTATCATCATTATCAAAACTCAATAATAACAACACTAACACTAATCAAAATTACAATTACTAACAAAAACAATACTATCAACACTAACACTAACCAATTTATCATTATCAAAAACCCAATACTAACAACACTAACACTAATCAAAATTACAAATACTAACAAAAACAATACTAACAACACTAACACTAACCATTATCAAAAACCCCCAATTAATCTAAGGATTCAAATTACACCAAACATATAACTATCTAAAAACCAATAATCATCACAAATGTTTATATAAACATATAAAATCAACTTAATACTAGTAGGAATAACAAATTAAACAAACAAACTAAATTAATTGAAGGATTGAAATTAGAACAAAGATACATTCACCAATTAGAACAAACAAAGCAACACAAGAAGAAGGAGAGGACAAAGATTCGGCCGTGATAGTGTCGGAGTGGTGGTCGGAGTGGTGGTTGACGGAGTCTTGTAGTGGTGGTGTCGAATTTTTAGAGTAATAGGGGTTTTGTTTTCGGTTGATTGAAAATTGGTAAAGTAAGAAAGTGTGCGGATGATTTGCGAATTCTGATATGATAACCAAATTGGCGACTGATTTGGGTAGTCGCCAATTTGGCGACTGAAATCAGTCGCCCGTGTCTTTTTTTTTAAATTTCTCAGGATTGTTTCAGTCGCCAATTTGGCGACTATTTTTGGTCGCCCGAGTCTATTTTCAGTCTCCAAATTGGCGACTACTAGCATCAGTCGCCTTATTGAAAGTCCATAGACCTTAATTAGACTCTTCTAATTTGTTGCTAAATTACTCGTTAATTTAGTATTTAATGATCTATGTAACATGCATGCAAATATAAAGACATTTATATAAGAGAAGAAATTTCCTCACATTGATATGGAAAATATAAGGGCACAACAAGAACTCCTTCTTGTTGTTCTTGAGCTACAAATATGGATGAATACAAACAATCTCCAAAGTAGAAGATCTCCTCTAAGTTGCACCAAGATAAACCCAAATAATCTACTCTTATTATTAACTAGATAAAAAGATAGATATTATACTACTAATACTATGACTATATTACTACACTAGTAATACTTAGTAAATATTAGTATTTAAGGGTTTTTAGTGAGAGGAAGAATTTTAGAGAGAAGTATAACAATTGCACAAAATCAAGTCTAGAAAAATGAACAACAATTGCTCATTATAAGGCCATTTTGGCCGGACCATATTATTCCAAAAGGACTCTTATTTTGTTCAATTTGATCACATGCATTAGAGTGGAGTGTTGTAGTAAATGTGATGATTATATTCTACTTGTTATGTCACTTTCAATTAGTAACTAAAGAGTAAAAACAAGAACAACAATCATCACCATGTAACTACAATCTAACCGGCCACAATGGCCTAGTTTGGTCCATTTTGATTTTTGATATTTGTCTCACAAATACTTATTGATCATATGGTTAATTATCTTGTATAATTAAGTGTTAATTTAATCATATAACAATTATATGACTCAATTAAATAAATAATATGTACTTAACATTTTAAGTAATATTTTACCATTATATCAATATATAATGGGTCCCACAATGCTTAGTTAATTTATTTTACAACTCCTTGTAAATATAATTAACTAATTACCTCTATCTCAAAACCTCAACTAATTTAGTAATTTAACGAGTAATTACTAAGTTAAATCTTATTTAATCGTATTAAAATAAGATATAAATTTATTAGTCAATTATCGCATAATTGAAAAATAAGTTTAATCGAATTTGAGTTCTTAACTCAATTTCTAACAATTAACTCTCGTACATATCGAATATATGTAATGTACTAATTAACTGTATCGTATACAAATAATTAGATACTATTTGGATTTCATCCTTTAGGTGTGACCGAAAGGGATCAGTTGATCACCGCCGTCAAACGACAATAACGTCAAACTATAGTCAGCCAACCGTTATTGATTTACGTTAATCAACTGACTAATCATATATATATAGTCAATAAATATCCCAATTATATTCCTAATAAGATTTATTATGTGGCGCACTAGGTGGAGGACACCTACTCCAAACATCTCCCAATTGTCTGAACAAGGTGGGGTAACCGATTCTATTGTCTCTTATCAACATCTCCCACTCAACGGCAAGGGTATTTCAGGTCGCACTTGCGATGACAATATTAGAGTGGTTTTCTCGATAGGGAGATAACTGTCTGACCGGAAAAATCTAGGCCATAGATCTCTTTCGGCGTCGGCCACGCCATTTTACAGTAAACTTCTCCTCGAGTGCCTAAAGATGTTTACCCAACGTGGGTGGACAGTATTGTTGCACTCCATCTAATCTGTATGATGAGATCACAATGATCCAGGAAAGAAGTCCTCGGCTCCTTTACGGAAGACACCTAGAACATCAACCAAAACCAATCGGAAACTGTACCGACTCAGATAGACGGTCGCCAGTCAAAAGAATCGACTTATAGGAATAAGATAGAAGACCTTGCCACGACCAGGCATCAAATAATTGATTTAAGGGTCTCTACAATGTCACTGTCCGACAGAGTGTCATACAGTCTGTCTATGTAAACGACCAGTCCTCTCCATGACCCCATGGTGCTGAACCAACCATCGATCGACTTACAATCTAGTCATTTCGAGACGTCACCTCATTGAGTGACTAGGGACAAAATACTAAGTTCGTCCTGTTCACTTGAATTGGGTTCAACCTTTCTTTCAACCAATTCGGATAACCAAAGTATTAAAATTTAGTCAAACTAAATAATGGAGTTTTTAATGAAACTCTAACAATGAATGCGATTATCAAATATTTGGAAAAATTGATACGCTATCAATAATTTCATATCTTATAATCTTTAGCAATTCAGGTACATATTTCAATCCCCATTGAAATGACATGACTATCATGTTCAGCCTGCAAAAAGCATGGCTAATGGATTATCAATACTTGCATCTTTCCCATCGTTCTGATTGATATTTCTCTTTGTCTACGTAATCTCATATTACATAAAACTTTCTGAGTACGTGTCTAGGTTTGAGTCTAAACTTAGGACTCTTGGCCTAAAGGTAGCTCCCACTGTTTTACCAGTATAATGGGATAGGATATACAGCTATATGAACTATTTCTAGTCCCTCCAATACTGTCGAATCCAAGCTACCTTCATATGCATCATCATATGACGCAATGTACTCCATTTCCGTTGTTAAATCCGCAATGATAAACTGCCTGGAACACTTCCAGCGGATACATGACATTTATATTTGAAACTGTCACTCCTACTTGGAACCTTTCCAATAGTATTTTCTGTTTGGAACTCTTCCAACAGATAAATCTTCTATGAAACACAGCCAGTTCGTGATTTTAAATCACTTTGATCAGTTTGGAAACTGAAGTCTGTGTAAACTCTTACACACAACTCACTATAAACTCCAAACATATGGAACATATCTTTAGTCCTTCGCAAGTACTTAAGGATGTTCTTTTATGGCTATCAAGTGACTCTCACTTGGATTTGATTGCAAATGATTCGTCATATTCAAAGCATGCGAAATGTCGGATTGAGTATACATCAGAGCGTATATAATTGATCCCGCAGCGGAAGCAAAAGGAATCAATTATGATGTGTTCAACTTCCTTGAACTAGTCAAAGATCTTATCAATATAAGAATTTTGACTCAATGCTAATATCCTTTTAGATTTATCTCCATAAATCCAGATATCTAAAAGATGTATTCTACTTTTCCAAAATATTCCATCATCTAAAATGATCAATATGTCTCCACATATAAGACTGATGCACACCACATTACTCCCACTAAAATTCATGTATAAACATAATTCCTCGAGATATCGAGAAATATTTTGCAACATGATTGACACACTAATTCCAACTCTTTAGCGCTTACTTAAGACATACTCTTAAGCTTGCAAATTAACTTAGGATAATTAGGATCTACGAACCCACAGGTGAATATAAAATATACTCCCTCTTCTAGAATCGTATTCAAGAAGGTGGTTCTTGAGATTCAGTTGGCATCATACTATTATGATATGCTGTAATCGCTAAGTATATTCGAATGGATCAAAGAAATAAGGTTGGTGCAAAACTCTTTGCCTACCAATTTATCTTTGAAAACATTTTAATGTTCATCCATGCAAATTTCGATCTTAAAAATCAATTTATATTGAAGAGGTCGTACTTCTTCAAGTAAAATTTACCAGGTCACATACCTGACCATTATGCATGGAGTCCATCATTACAAATCGCATGACTCTAAGCCATAGCAAGAAGTTGGGACTAAAAACAGTCTTTTATAAGTCACATATTTCATCACTATTAAGGAGTGATAAAATTCCACCTGACATCCTAGGTTCCGAAGAAACAACTACTGAACAAGCAATGAGGAAAACTTTTTCCGGACCATATGCTCAGTTTGTGGCTCTTGAAACATTTTCTCCCACTCTGTCTTATCAAGAAATAATCGTAT
>JAIUZE010039657.1:0-11117 GCA_022085475.1 Heliosperma pusillum | reverse complement strand
GTTATATGTTAGTATCTGTTTCATAACATGAAAAGCATATCATATATGTTAAGGTTTTGTATTTTCTATATACATTGCTTTTATGTTATTCATGTTTAATTAAACTCGACATTTCGGGGCTGGGAGAACTCGGAGTTACTCCCCACTGACTGTGGCTTCCGTGTTTATATTTAATGCGGTCGAACAGGTGGTGTTGCATATTTGGGGTACATGGACGAGCTAGCGAGCGAAGTATTTTACCTTGGACCTATATCGGTTCATAGTTTGTATATTATTGTACACTATTTTATTTCCGTATTTATACGGGAGATATGTCTCCCGTCTTGTATATTTCGTTTGTAGAATATTATTTCCGTTTTGTAATGACCTTTTATTTTATGACACCTTCTTTATGTTTTAGTATTATCTTTTATGTATTTAAATATTTTTTTTTCTTTCCGCAAATTTGAGGGTGTCACAGAGGCGCCCCTGGTTTTCTTGTTCGATCTATGCTAAGGGTAGCACTGTTTAAATTGGTCTAGGTTGGTAAGGTTAGCGAATTCATTCCCATCTAAGTTTGTGATTCTCACTGTACCCCTGAGAATATGGATTTGACTAAGAATGGCCCAACCCAGTTAGGTTTGAACTTTTCTCGTGGATCAACAGGTAGAAGGGCTCTGACTGATTTGAGCTCCAAGTCCCCTTCTTTGATGTTTCTTAATTTAACCCGTTTCTTAAAGGCTCGTTTGATACGCGCTTGATATGTTTTTACATTATGTAAGGCACGTAGTCTTCGCTCGTCAAAGAGGACAAGTTCATCATATCTGTCTCTTTTCCAGTCAGCTTATGGAATTTCACTTTCCAAAAGAATAGGTAGGGATGGGATTTCTAGTTCTACTGGTTGTACAGCTTACATCCCGTAAGTTAAGTAGAAAGGAATGGCCCCAGTGGGTGTCCTAATTGAAGTGTGATAGCCCATAACGCAAAAGATATTTTGCTTGACCAGTCGCGGTAATTGTCGATCATTTTCTTGAGGATTGTGACGACGTTCTTATTAGCTCCCTCTATTGCGCCTTTAGTCTAAGGTATGTAAGGCGAGGAATCGTGATACTTGATTTTGTATTTGGCTAGCACTTTTTCAGTCTCTGCCTGGAAATGTGAGCCGTTATCACTGATGATTTCATATGGGCAACCATATCGGCAGATAATATTGGTTTGTATGAACTTTGCCACATTTTTAGCGGTGAGACTAGTGTAGGATGCTGCCTCGCCCATTTTTTGAAGTAATTGATAGCTACCAAAATAAAGCAGTGACCTCCTGTTCCAGCTGGGGTGATCTTTCCAATGATGTCGATTCCCCAAGCATAAAATGTCCAAGGAGATGTCATCGTGTAGAGCATCGAAAGGGGAACATGTTGCACAATCCCGAAGTTTGATCAAGGCAACACAAGATAACACTAAGAGGCTATTAGAAGTATGGCGCGTTGTCCATCATGAACTTCTTCCATTACTTTTTGTGCCTGTGAATGATCAAGGCAACACAAGATAACACTAAGAGGCTATTAGAAGTATGGCGCGTTGTCCCCTCATATATATTTTTGGTGGGTATGTGCCATTGAGTTTGAAGTTTAGAATGGCTTGGAACTAGGGTTCCTCAGGGCTATCTTTTTCATTTGTAACTTGGTGCACATAGGCTGGTTCTGATCGTTGTTCGATGCATAAAGGCATTTCCATCATATCGTCTGGCATGTTGATCAAGGCTGCAAGTTTCGCAAGAGCATCTGCAAACTGATTGACAGGGTTGTCGCATACCCTAATCGAAGATAAATAACCCAGACTATGCTAACAACAAATTAATGTAATTAGGGAAGTAAGGGGTCGATCTCGGGGAGACGGGAGATACTTGTGAATAGTTATGGTTAGAACTCTACCTTGTACGATTTGCAAATGTTTGTCACTAATTACTAAATGCTATAATAAAAATTATAACAATACAATAAAGAAAAGGATCTAGGGAAGTAGGTTCACACATGTAGATTAACATATTGATGAAATTGGATTTAGAACATGCAAATAATTAATTGTGAGGTCGTAAGAATGATGTGTTCATTACAGTCATAGATCAGATGGTCTAGCAGGCTTTTACGCAATTTACTAGGTCTTAATCTACCATGTCATGCTTTGTCTATTCAATTCACGTATTTCTACCTTGGAAAAGAATTCCACTTTAGTCAATGATTTTGGCCAGAAATCGTTAACCATCGTTACAATCCAAACATGCATAGATACAACGTTTTAAAGGCACAATTTCTTTATCCAATTTTCATCTTTTAATTAACCTAACATGGCTACCCTACACCCTAGAAAAACGACTACTTATGCATGATTAACAATGAAAGGGCAACTAAGATTATAAAACTAAGAATGGTAAACATGATAAAGGAAATACTAAAAGAAAATGAAACTATAATGTAAACACGAGAATAAAGATTACTGGAAAGCATGAGCAAAGATCAAAATGGAATAAGACCTTGAATAGGAAATGCAAACCCGGAAACTTGAGTTCCAATTACAAGTAGAACCATACAATTGAAGAAAAC
Organism: Heliosperma pusillum; assembly: GCA_022085475.1. Classification (NCBI taxonomy): domain Eukaryota; kingdom Viridiplantae; phylum Streptophyta; class Magnoliopsida; order Caryophyllales; family Caryophyllaceae; genus Heliosperma; species Heliosperma pusillum. The sequence continues at coordinate 8,538 of JAIUZE010039657.1, read as the reverse complement.
TTAGAACTAAACTAAACTAGAGAAAACTAAAACTAAACTAAGCTAAGAAAGATGAGAGAAAGAAGAAAAACTAATCTAATCTAATGTTGTGTGGAGGCTAGGGTTTTTGTACATGTAGTTGTTGTTCAAATTGTGTGTGATGCATAGGTTATTTATAAGGTTGATAGGCTGCTGTATTTCGTCCAAGTTCATACCCTAGACAAGCTAATAAAGCACTCCATTAAGGCTTGGTAAAAGAAGAGCCAAGAAGCGTTCATCAGCAGACTTCCCCGATCGGGGATGTGGTAATCCGATCGGGGATGTTGTCTGTTCAGAATTTTGACTTTCGTTTGATCTTCTTTTGGTACGTGACTTTATCTACCTTTAATCCTTTGACTTTAGATTTGAATGGGGACGTAACTAACACCTCTTGGGCCTCATTTCATCTCCTATTTGATCTTGATCATTTCCCCAAGGGTTAAGGCTCGGAGCATGAGGTTTTAGACGACTTTCGTCGACGAAAAGCAAAACCGTTGCAACTTGTGCATATGAGCTCGGAATGACTTGAAACTTGTTCCCTTTGACTCGGAACCTCTAGATATTTATAGCATGCCATCTTAACCTCACGTAATCGTCCTTCTTAGCTTCTCCTTGCTCATATTTCCTTCAAATGACGGGATTTGAAGTAGAAACGACTCTTTTCCTACAAATGACATTAAAGCACGAGAAATACTGCAAAAGGAGAGATTAGCTCATAAAACCACTTCTTAAAGTGGATAAACCATATCAAATCGAGTTGAAATGAGGGGATAAAATGATACAAATTAACACTTATCACTGATTTTCTTCTCGAGGTAGATGTAGATAAGTAACTTGATCAAAGAATTGGGCGACTTGATCTATCCTAGCCTGATAGGGTGCTAGACTTTCACTTCGAATTTTCCATGATCCGGTCACATGTTTGATGATCAAAGAGGAGTCTCCAAGAACATGAAGATTCTTAATGCCTAAACTGAATGCAGCTTGTAACCTAATGAGGCAAGCTTCATATTCTGCCGCATTATTTGTCACCTCGAAGTCGAGTTTGATGGATAGTGGTGTATGCTCGCCTTCAGGAGAAATGATCAATATTCCTACTCCAAATTCTCTTAAGTTGAATGCGCCATCGAAATAAAGGTCCAAGGAGTCCGTACAAGTCTGTCGTATGTCCTCATCTGGAAATGACCACATGTATAATGCTTGGTAATATCGTTGATAGGATTGTCTGCGAAAAACTCAGCAACGGCGCGTCCCTTTATGACTTTCATAGGTAAATATTTGAGATCGAACTCTGAGATCATTAAGGTCCATCGTACCAAACGTCTGTTGAGAATGGGTTTCTCGAAGAGATATTTGACAGGGTCCATTTTAGAGTATACTTTGATAGAGTAGCAAAGCATGTAATGGCGTAGATTCTTTTTTGCCCACACAAGAGCGAGTCATGTCTTTTCGAGAGGTGTGTATTTACACTCGTATTCTAAGAACTTCTTACTAAGGTAGTCGATAGCACTTTCTTCTTTTCCGACGGTATGTGGAAGCATAGCCCCCATAGCCGTTTCTGTGATTGAGAGATATAAACCAAGAGGTTGCTCTATTTGGGGAGGCATTAACACTGGTTGTTTAACCAATATCTCCTTAATCCTGTCGAATGCTTTTTGACAGTCATTATTCTATATGGTAGGATCTGTTTTCTTTAGCTTTTTGAAAATAGGTTCGCAGATCATAATGAGTTTTGATATGAATCGGATCACGTATTGTACCTTTCCAAAGAGTCCTCTAACCTCTTTCTCTGTTTGAGGTTGCGGTATTTGGATTAAGGCTTTGATCTTGGATGGATCAATTTATATTCCCCTCTGACTGACGACATATCCCAGAAGTTTGCCTGATGTTACTCCGAATGCAAACTTTTGAGGATTGAGTCTCATGTTGTACTTGCGCAATCTGAGGAAGAATTTGCGAAGGTTGTTGATGTGCCCCTTTATGTCTTTGGACTTTCTGATCATATTATCTACATACACCTCTACTTCCTTATGCATCATGTCATGTAACAATGTAAACGCGGTACGTTGATATGTAGCACGACATTAATTAGCCCGAAAGGCATGATTGTGCAGCAATATGTGCCCCACTGAGTGACGAAAGCTGTCTTGTGCATATCTTTCTTGGCCATTTTGATTTGATTATACCCGGCATATCCATCCATGAAGGATAATAGCGCGTGATCTGATGTGTTATCTACTAATATGTCGATATGTGGTAAAGGTAAGTCATCTTTGGGACTCACTTTGTTTAAGTCTCTGAAATCAACACAAACCAGGATTCACCCATCCTTTTTGGGTACAGAGGCTATGTTAGCCACCCAGTCTGAGTACTCGGAAACTTTGATGAATCCGGCTTTGAATTTTTTATCGACTTCTTCTTTGATCTTAAGAGCCCCTTCAGTCCTCATTCGACGGAGCTTTTACTTTACAGGTTTGAAACCTGGTTTGATTATAATTCGATGTTCTGCGATATCTATGTCGATCCCCGACATGTCTATGTAAGAAAAAGCGAAAACGTCTTTGAAATCGTGTAGGAGGTCGATGAAATTGGCCCTTTCGGTCGGATTTAGGGTTGTCCTTATCCTAAGTTCTCGGGGTTCTAGTTCGGTCTCTACGTTGATGGGTTTAGTATTTTCTGTAACTGGTGCCCCTTCCCCATCTTGTAGTATTTCATTGATTATGTAAGGAGGTAGTTCAACTGAGTCTGGGTCAGGATCATCGTCATTGTCATCGTAAATAGAATTGCATTCAGAAAAACACAAGTAGTAAGCATAATCTCATTTATTCATATTAAAATTTGAAAAAAGCTGAAACAAAGAGGCCATATGTTCAGTAGTTAGTGCCGGTAAAGGAACAGCTGCTGGGACATTTCCTAAACTGTTGTTATTATCTGATGTTAGGCTAGGAGAAACAAAGGGATGGGGTGACGAGAGGACTAGACTTTCTAGGAACTTCGCTAGACTCTAACTCTAACTCCGACTCTGATTCCGGCTCTTTCTCGAATTCATTGTCTCCTAGTTCTCCTTTCAACATTTCTCCCTCTCTCGTAGTGACCTTGAAGAGCTTCCCTTGGTTGTTGGTCCACTTGATTGATTTCCTCCATCCTTTCGGCTGACTTGAGCCAGCGTCGTTGATCAATGTTGTAGGGTTGAAATGATCGTCCTAAAGTATCATGGTAATGATCTCATCTTGCGCGGCTATGACGAATCGATCCTTTCTAAAAAAGAAACTGACGGCTTGTTCGTCTAAACAAGGTGTTTGACGGGTTTTGGCGGTAGGAACCGTTGATGAAGGGATAAAGTAACAATCGTGGAAGAACTCCATCCCAGCTAATTGTATTCCCCTATAATGCCATGGTTCGGGGAATCCGTGAAAGTATTCTTGGCTCCCCTCTCTAACAAAGTATACATTCAGAGTAGGCAGATAAGGGTGCATCTGGATTCCTTTACTTTTGCGATTTTGGACTTGAGTAAGCATTTCCAGAGTTTCCTTCTTTGTAGGTTTCTACCCTAATCCTAATGGTATATTTCCGTAATTCCCCTCTTTTTAAGGTGCGAGGGTGATTTTCCTAGTGGAGTTCAATGGAAATCCTGGGAAGTATCCCTGGGATTTGAGTATGTGGTTGACCACTAAGTTAAAGTGTGGATCGAAGTATAGAGGTGCTAACTCACTCTATACGAGATTTATGCTTTGAAATCCTCCAAGCTCATGTACTGGATCTGTGACTACTTGGTTGTTGGACATTTTCTCTGTTATGGCCTTGATAGGTGACGAAGTGATCGTTAACACTTTTCCGTCTAGAGGAATTTTGATCTTGTGGTGTAGGGTGGATGTTATTGCTTTGGAAGCATGAATCCAAGGTCTCCCTAGAAGTATATTAAAGGATGCTTTGATGTCCACAATTTGGAAGTTGACATTTCGTTCAATTGGCCTAGTAGCGATAGTGAGGTTGACTAGCCCTATCACCTTACGTCGTCCTCCATCATATGCTCGAACACCTTGGTTGGTAGGAGCCCAATCCGATTCTTCCATGCCTAAATTACGTGTTGTTTTTAGTGGTATGACATTGACTGCAGAGCCATCATCTACCAAAGTCAGTGGTACGTTCTTCTTTAGGCATGTTATTGTGATGTATAGGGCGAGATTGTGACTGGCACCGAAAAGAGGTAAATCCTCATCTGAGAAAGTAACTGGGTTAATTAGATTAACTGAGTCTTAAAGGACCAAGTTGACTACTACTTCGTTAGGTGTAGAGTCATGAGCTACATTTAGTTTTGCAATGCTTGTAATAAAGCTTGGTGACGAGGAAATCAGCTCGCAACTAACTGCCAGACTGAAAGATCAGCCTTTGTCTTCTGCAGTTGTTTTAGTAGATGGTCACTAGATGTATCATCGCCATCAGTTGGGGTGACGACGTTGGTGTTAGTAACTGGACCATTAGTGGTGGGACCATTCTGGTAGACACCTTGATAGGGACGCCCTGATCGAGTAAGGTAGTCTATGTCTTGATCTTCACTAGCCCTTACTATATCTTCGCTACCTTGGGTTTGATAAGGTTTTTTGAGGTATTAATCCTTGTTGTCATCGGCCCATATCCCGTTGATGGTATTGAGTTCCCTTAGTCTAATGATTTCGGCTTCCAAAGCGATTATTCGTTTGACTAGATCGTCACATGTGGTGATCACCTCTTGCATTGTAGACTCTTGAGATAAAATTGGAATTTGGAGTACGCTTTCTTGAGGCGTGGAGCCTGGAACGCGTGTTGGAGTAAGTGTCCTCCACAATAGTGCACTTATATAATAAATCTCATTTGGAATATACGTGGCATGATTAGTATATTTTGATACTCCACGTCAGTTGATTAATGTAAATCGGTAACGCTTGGCTGACTAGAGTTTGACGTTATTTTCGTATGACGGCGGTAATCAACTGATCCCTTTAGGTCACACCTATAGGATGAGACCCAAATATAATACTAATTATTTGTATACGATACAGTTTAATTAGAGCATTACATATATTTGATATGTACGTTTAGTTACGAGAGTTATTTATTGGAAATTGAGTTAGGAACTCATTCCACTTAAGTTTATTAGTCAATTATACGATAACTGACTGAATAAATTTTACGTCTTTATTTAATACGATTAAATAAGATTTAATTTAGTGATTAATCGTTAATTCATTAAATTAGTTGAGGTTATGCATACATTTTGAGGTAGAGGTAATTAGTTAATTATATTTACAAAGAGTTGAAAAATAAATTAACTGAACATTGTGGGACCCATTATATATTGATATAATGATATAATATCACTTAAAAGTTAAGTACATATTGTTTATTAATTTGTGTCATATAATTGTTATATGATCAAATTAACACTTAATTATATAAGATAATTAAGCATATGATTATAAGTATTTGTGGGACAAATATCAAAAATCAATATGGACCATTTTTGCTACATGTGAGCCGAAATTGTGCTATTGTAGAGCAATGATGATTGTTCTTATTTTATTAGCACACTTATTCACATGATAGTGACATTGCCTACACTACTTTAATAATTTTGTACAAATTAACACATAAAACATTTGCATGTGATTTAAAATTGGCACATATATACCCATTTGCAAGGGGTTGTGCCGTGAGATTGTAAGAAGAAAAGAACAAGAGTTGTTCTTGTTTCTTGCTCATGCTTTTAATTCATGTTTCATGTCTTTAACTCTCAATACACTAATATTCATCTATATTACTAGAGTAGTAATATTATTTATATTAGTAAAAGATGAAATCTCTTCTCATTATCTAGTACGATAATAGTAGAGATTATTTGGGTTGTTTCTTGGGTGCAATAAGAAGGAGACCTTCTACTTTGGAGGTTGTTTTTGGAGGATCATCCACTAATTTCATGCTCAAGAACAATAAGAAAAGAGTTTCTTATTGTGCCCATTTTGACCGAAAATTTCTCATTGTAAGGAAATTTTTCTTATCTTTATATTTATGCTTTTATATTTGCATGCATGATAACTAGATCCTAAATCATTAAGTTAATGTAATTTAATGAACTAATTAAATGAGTCTAATTAGAGGTCTAGGACTTTCATGTGGTATCAGAGCTCAATTGTTACATGCATGTTGATTTTAAGCATAAAAATCGAGTTATACGATAATTTGGGTAAAATTGAAAATTTGTGTTAAAAATTGGTTTGCACAAAATTTTTGATTTGCATGCATACCTACTGACCTCAAAATGGTTGTGGTCAAATTTGGTGGTTTTAGGGATAAATTTGCTATTTATTTTGAATTATGGCCTTTAAATCATGTTAATATGCATGTTTTATGTTAAAAGTTAACTAAAAAATAGTTGCATGTTGATTCTGGCCATGAAATTTTGATATGATCTCACATAAATGTTGTAAATAATGTATGTAAAATTTCGAGACTTTTTATTAAGTTTTGCATGATTATTGATTTTTATGAGATAAAAGTCAATAAAGTGAGATTATTATGTTCATAAAACTGAAACGTCCTTTTCAGGTCTTGAAAATTTTTGCTACATTTTATAATCTGATTTATATAATCTTGGTGAAATGTTATAATTTTTTTCACTATTTTACTATATTTAATTGTTTTTATTTGATAAAACCGTTGAATATTAAGTTATTTGTTCATAAAGTTTATTCAAAATTTTTGGGCAAATGTATCTGGTTTTTAGAGTTCCTGGAAATGTTCCAGAATGTACAAAATTTTTGGTTTCAAGTGTTTATAAGTTTTATATTTTATTTTGGGTTTATTTCATAAATGTTGTGATTAAACCTCTATAGTTAGCAAATACGATCAATTCGAACTAATTTGTAACACCCGGAAATGTACCCTATTTTTCTAGTAAAAATGTTTTACGGTTACTTTCAGTGAATTATAGTTTTAATCGTAAATTTAATTTTCCGAGTCGAATTTAGAATTTCCGAGTTTGTATTTGGATTTTCCGCGAGATTCCATGAGAATCCCGTCTTAAGGCGAGTTTGACTTTTAATGACTTTTTCCCTTATATTCCACTCATACTCCCTTAACCTATTTCATTCACTCAAACACCAAAAACCTTACTTCTTCCTTAAGCAAAACAAAACCCTTGCCTCCATAAACTTTACGATCTTAAAATCATCGTAGCTCATTCGTTCTTTGCTTAAATTCACGTAAGTTCGTCTCATTCTTCCCCTCTTACCTTCCTCTATCCGTATTGATATTAAAATCATCGTCTTTCTCGCTTTTCAAACTTTCCGTCTTTCTCAAGATGAATTTTATTCATCTTTAATGATCTATTTGTAAGTGGTGACCTCCAAGATCCCGACAAAGACTATTTTCTAATTGAAGAGGAGCTTGACGAGTAGTGAAGACGCATAAAGGTAACGGTGAAGGGTTACTCCGTATCATTTACGTGTTTTACATGCTTTATATGCTAGAAATCGTATTTAAAATACGATTAGAAAGCTTAGGATTCATGTTATGGATGATGATTGTTATTATTTGATGATTGTTGATGATGAATATTGATTATTGAAATTTATTGGAAGTGAATTATGAGAAATGGAATTGATTGGAATGATGTATGTTGCTCACGGGTGAAGAGGTGCTCCCAGCTGGGTGACCGGCCGCCGGTCTGCCCACCGGCTGGGAACACATCAGTAGGAACTTTGGAAATTTTGGAGTTTTTGTATAGGGGTGCTCCTGGCCGGTGTACCGGCCGCCGGTCCATCGACCGGCCTGGAACACATGCCCTGTTTTCGATGATTTTTGGATTTTGTCTTGTGCTCCGAGCCGGGGTACCGCCCGCCGGCCTCCTGGCCGGCCTGGAACACGGTTGTGTTTTTCTTATATAATTTCTAAAACTCGTAATTTATAATAGTTCGCATGATCCGTTTATCGTATAATTTTACGTAGTGACTTATAATATTCATGTTTTGGATATATGATATTTCATTCGCTTGTATCACATGTTTTGTGACGGTTTTTGCTATGTCCCACTTTGAGTCGGTTTTTACAAATGATACGGTTTGAGCACTATTTTGTCTTGTGCTTTGTACTCTCATTCCCTTGGCTACCTTCCCGTTCGTAAGGCTGGAATGTCGGAACGGAGAGGTATCCTACTGCTTAAATGCATGTGTTAGTGGGCATACGACGACGTTGTTGAGAGACGAACGCTATGCGTTGATCGATCCGGCCGTCAAATGTTGTGTACTTGCGAGGTGGTGTTATTTGCATGTAGCGTACCGCTTGTTATGAGGCTTGTGCCCTTTTCCGCCTCTTTCGTGAATTGCTCTACCGAATTTGGGGTACTCGGCGTCATGTGATTGACCGAGTCTTGGATGCGAAATGTTTATCGCATGTCGAATCGGAACACGTTTATTCCGAGAATCTGGCCAGGTTTAAACTAGGACCGTATTATTATCGTCGTGTGCTATCAGGAGGAAAGGAAAT
>JAIUZE010039651.1:0-11668 GCA_022085475.1 Heliosperma pusillum | reverse complement strand
AAGTAGAGATGATTCTATGCCTAGGAAGGGCAGGGCAAAGAGACTTAGTCCAGATAAGAATGTCATGATGGGGTCTAAACAGATCATAAGCCTTACTAGCACAGAATTTTCCCTGCGAGCCACATTGAGCAATGAAGTGTTTAGCAGCCATCACACCCCCAGTGAGTTGTATACAGTAGTCTCTAACCCTCAAAATACCTTTGAAGCTCTCAGAGTATCTTTCCTTAATGTCCATAGTCCAGAAATCCTGCTGCCTTATGTAGTAACTTTTTAGCCAGTTGAGCCAGGCCCCCCTTTTTTCTTGCTCAATGAGCCAGACCCATCTAAGCATCAGAGCTTTGTTCCAAGCAAGAAGCTCCTTTAAACCAAACCCTCCTTCAGACCAAGGTGTACAAATGCTAGCCCAACTCTTATAGGTTTGATGCTTGCCTTCAGCAGACCAGAAGAAATCCTTACAGATCCTATTAATAGCCTTAATGACACCCTGAGGAAGCAAAAAGCTGGCACACCAAAAGTTTTCCATCCCAAAGATGACAGAATTTAAAAGTTGACCCTTACCAGCATAGGATAGGTACCTAGTGGACCAGTGAAGAACTGAACTCTGTATCTTTCTGATTAGAGTGCCATACTTATCTTGATTGAGAGAGGAAGCATGTAAGGGAACCCCTAGATATCTGAAAGGGAAGAGGCCAGTTTCAAAACCAGTGCTAGAAAGAATTTCAGACTTAATGAGGGAAGAAACCCCACCAAAGTATATACTAGTCTTATCCTTATTAGCTATTAAACCAGACCAGTCACCAAAATCCTGAAGAATGTTGACCACAGTGGTAACAGAAGGGGTGTCCCCCCTGGTGAAGATCATAAGATCATCAGCAAAAACCATATGGGTCAGATTAGTCTGGACACATTTGGGATAAAGGGAGACATGAGGTTTCTCTTTTAAATTTCTCAAATATCTGGATAAAACCTCCATGCTAAGGACAAACAGATAAGGAGACAGGGGATCTCCTTGTCTGATGCCACTCTTCCCTTTAAAGAACCCTTTAACTTGCCCATTAACATTCACTGAGAACCAGGAACCTGTAATGCAACCCATGATCCATTTAATAAAGACAGGGGAAAAGCCAAAAGTATGAAGCATGTTACTGATGAAGTCCCATTGGAGAGTATCAAAAGCTTTCCTAATATCCACTTTAATAAGACATCTAGGGGTTACATTTTTCCTATTGTAGCCTTTAACCAGATTTTGAGAAAGCATGACATTCTCAAAAAGGCTCCTACCAGGAATAAAAGCCCCTTGCTCCTCACCAATGAGGTTATGTAAGACCCCCTTCAGCCTATTACTAAGAATTTTGCTAATAGTCTTGTAAATAACAGTGCAGCAGGAAATAGGTCTAAAATCCTGAACAGACTTAGGAGTATCCTTCTTAGGAATGAGAGAAATAAGAGTAGCATTGGCCTGTTTTGCCATAATCCCATAGAGAAAGTAGGAGTGAATGGCCTTACAAAAGTCAGGCTTCACAAGGTGCCAGGAATGCTTGAAAAACTCAGAAGAGAACCCATCAGGACCAGGACTTTTGTTAGAGTCAATCCCAAAAAGGGCCTGCCTAATTTCCTCATCAGAGATAGAGCTACAAAGATAGCTATTCTCAGACCCAGATACCATAGATCCCTTAGAAAGGAACCCAATATCAAGGTCCTGGACAGGGACCTTAGCACCCAAAAGATCCTGATAGTAATGAACAAAGGCAGAAGCCACATTATCAAGACCATGATGGTGAATGCCATGATGATCAACAATATCCCCAATATTCTGCTTAGCTTTTTTCTCCCTAATCTTAGTATAGAAGTAACTAGTACTGCAATCCCCTTGCTTAACTTCCTGAATTTTAGCTCGCTGCATTAAAGCACTAAGTTCAGCTTTCTTAAGGCTCTTGAACTTATGAAGAAGTTGTTGCTCAGTATGAATAATAGTGCTAGAAAGAGGAGAATTCTGCAATTCACCTTGGCAAGATAAGAGAGCCTCATTAGCCTCCTTTGCCCTGATAGCAATGTTAGAAAAATTAGCCTTATGGAAGGAGCTAAGAGCATTCCTTACTACCTTAAGCTTAGCAAAGAAGGAGAACATAGGAGTCCCCTGAACCCCTACTTGCCAAGCACTAGCAATAAGGTCATTATAAGAATCATGAGCAGTCCAGCAATTAAGGAAATTAAATCTCCTCTTGGGGTAAATATCCTCAAAAATAGTAGTCATCACTGGGGAGTGATCAGAGATCCCAGGAGCCATGAAATTAGCAGAGTTATTAGGGAACTTAAGCAGCCATCCCAAATTAACAAGGGCTCTGTCCAGCTTAGACCAAACTCTAGTGGTGCTCTCCTGCTTGTTAGTCCAAGTGAACTCACAGCCAGTCCCAACAAGATCATCAAGTCCAGCCATGAGAATACCATTATTACAGTCAGTTATGTCAGCAAAATCAGGTTCATTAGGGCTAATCCTTTCATCAAGTTTCCTAACTACATTGAAATCCCCCATAACTAACCAAGCTTCAGTCAAAGAGGTTTGATGAAGAAAATCCCAAACCTCCTTCCTTCTATCACCATCATTAAACCCATAGACAAGAGTAAGAAAAAACTCCTGACCAGTAGCAATATGCTTAACATGACAGTGCAAGTATTGAGCAGTAACCTTAAGAATTTGGAGATTAATTCGAGCAACATTCCAAACACACCAAATCCTACCATTGTGATGACAATCATAATTGGTAGTGACACTATAAGGAGAGAAAGCCCCCTTAATAATTTTAGTGGCTTTCCTCTCCTTAATTCTAGTTTCTAAAATTCCAAGAACATCCACATTATTAAATTTCATAAAGTCCTTAACTTCATTTATTTTGAGGATGTCATTCATCCCTCTAATATTCCAGGTGGAAATTTTCATTTCAAAAAGAGGAGAGAGGGCCAGGATCCCCCAAATTCTGCCCTGGATCATTAACAGAATCCTCTAGGTGAGCTGAGGGGCTTAAAGCCTCAAACTGATTACAAATGACTAAAGCTGGATTATCAATCTGCAAAGGGGGACTCCTCCCCAGGGGTTCACAGTGCATTACAGAGCTCTCTAGTGGCCTGCCACCACCCTCAGAAGAGAAGGAAGAAGTCTGCACCAAGTGCCCTTGCTTCCCAGCCCCCTTCTCCTGAGCAATGGGACAAACCTGTAAAGAGTCTGAGGTACCACCTCGCCCTGGGCTTCCTGAAATCACCCTAACAGAGGTGATCAGGGGAGACCTAATAGCCTTAGGAGTGGCTTCATTCTGATGATCCTGAACATGGCCTAGCACAGGAGGTCCTGAGTGCATTACAGTACTCTCAGGTGCTCCATTCTGCACATTACCAGATGCAGTAGGAGCCTCTGAAGAGACTGAGGTACCACCTATCTCCTTGCATTGCAAGCCAGCCAGAGGAACACCAGAAGAGACCCGCACCTTAGCTACAGTCACAGGCTTAAAAGCCTTCCTAACAACCCCCTTAGAAGTAGGGACAGTGGGGATGCCATCTTTCTTAACCCATTTGCAAGAAGATTGTTCATGCCCAAGTTTCCCACAATGCTTACAAAGAAAAGGCCGCCATTCATAATCCACCCTCTGAGTGGTAAGGCCACAAAAGGGAACATTGAGCAGGATTTGATCTGGAAGGTCCTTAGCCACATCAACCTCAATCAAGACTCGAGCAAAAGACAGTCGAGACTTAAAGGTAGTAGGAATATCCGCAAACAGAGGCTTGCCAATCTTGCTTGCCATCTTACTAAGCACAATATCAGTCCAGAGAAAGGGATCCAAATCTGGGAAAAGAACCCAGATTGGTAAAATGGAAACTCTCTCCATTTCTAAAGAGAATGTAGGGCTCCAATGCTTCAGAATAAGGGTGTTAGATCCCATCTGCCATGGCCCTGTTCTGAGCACAGTATCCAAGTCTTCCTTATTGTCAAATCGAAAACTAAACCAGCCTTTCTTAAAATATTGAACAATGGGTTGTTTGACATGGTTCCACTTCTTGTTTACAAAATCTTGCATCATTTTGAGTGAAGGTTTAGCACCTATGACATTGCCCATCAAAGCATGTTTCCAGACATCTAATTCCTTAGCAATGTCATCCATCTCGACAGTAATTTCCTCAGAATCTGCAATCCCCTCATGGTAAACGAGGCTCATCCCTAGATTCTTACTACCCTTAACCACATTTTTCCAATTTGCGGTATTCTTAGTGTTCTTGGTACCCTCATCCACCGGAATTGGTTCTTTGACAGACGAGTTAGCAAGAACAGGGACAACCACATCATTAAGAATAGAAACATTCACATTATCAAGATCAGAGACAGTCACATTATCAAGAACAGGGGCATTCCCATTTTCAGAATTTAACCCAGAAATAGCAAAATTTACTAACAAATTTGGGACACCCTCAAAAATCGCGGAAAAATTAAACACGTAATTTCTAAATAAAAACTGCATGGATATGTTTGTAATAGGTTCATTTGAGTAAAAACCTGTAATTTTTAAAATCTGAACCTGTTATAAAGATATCCTAATAGAAGGTGTCAAAACATGCAAGGTCTAAACAAACTTATTTACATAACCATCGCTATAAATAGCGGAGAACAAAATGATACAAAACAAATGTACAGAGGAAGATATATGTCCCTAAAAGTGTGACATACGTGTCACTACAAAATGGGAACCAATCTAAGTTCCAAGGTTACTTTGCTTGCTAGCTCGTCCGTGTACCCCATATAAGCATCACCTACCTGTCAATCGCATTTTATACAAACACGAAAGCCACAGTCAGTGGGGAGTAACTCCGAGTTCTCCCAGCCACTAAATGTCATGTTAATATAACATGAAAGCATATAAATATGAGCAAATATAATACATAGCCCATTTAAAGGCTAAACCATCAAGCTTTTCATGTGAAATTCAATATAAATAACATATAGTCCTAGTATGTGAATACTAGACCAACTCAAGCTACACTATCATGTGAGTCACAGATCATACGGGAATCCAAACTCTATCAACCATAGCCGGCTTGCATCTCACCTTCTATGTTTCATAGAATCATCAAACAAGAAAGGGCAATATATCTAGAGACAGGCATAAGTTCCTAGTACAGTCAATAGTCACTTTGTAACTCGAGTCTATACCACGAAGTAGGAAAGCTAGTATTTTAGCTCAGAGGTTACATTTAAAACATGGCCAAGATACAACTCAACCCTAATCCTAGACTGCGCAGACCTAGAGAAATGCGGATAAAACCACCGCACCCAAGACTCATGATAAAACCACATGAGTACCCTAAGGAGTCCACCAAAGGGTTGGCTAGTACTTAAGCTGACCATCCACTCACAAAATAGGCAGAAAAGTCATGCCCCAGCTTGGATATAAACCCACCAAGCCGGGAACACAAAGGCTATTAAGCCGTGAACATACACTCGTCAAAGACTATAATGACCTATCTATGACAATGACTGAAAATACTCACTTAAGACCTCGTCCCAAGTGAATACTTTAGCCAACTTAACAATAAAAAGGGCAAAAAGTCCAAACTTGTAAATACAAATGATCACAAGCTAGCATATGGACGACTACATACAAATATAATCAAATGACAATCCAACATTCCAAACCAACATGGCCAAGGCATTAAAATATAACATTCAATATCAACCATAGTCATCCAAACTTACCCCAAAGACAAATCCCCGACCCAAGTCCCGCGACGGGTCATTGGTCAAATCAGGGCTGACCGGTTTAAACCTAATTTGACCAAACTCATTCGGTCATATTGGCCCAGCTCAGAGTCTTGACTCATTTTGACTCAAATCACACAATTCAACATAATACAATTCATGTGAAAATTATCAACATAAGGAAAAATTATTCCAACTTATAAGCTAACCCATTTCCAACAATTTCTCATAATAATAGAAATTACTAATACACCAAAATATCAACATGTTCAATTGTACAAATGACAAACACAAAGCATCAAACAAAGGCTCAAACACACAACCCGAACAACGGCCAAACCCGGCCACACACACGCCACACACAAGGCACACACACACCACATACACGGCCTGCCTGGCAGCACTCACGGCCTGCCAGGTCAGTCCCCTTTACTCCCTCTTTTCTTTCATCCAAAATCGTTCCAATATCATCCCAATATCGTCACAAGCAACATACAACCATTACCAATTCATTTCACAATCAAACATATGAGATAAACTACAAAATTAATAAACTTTAACAATGATAATTCATGTGATATAAAACTTAACATATTACTACTCAAATAACATCCAACACATAACAAATGTAACATTATATCGTCGAGTAACTCGGAATAGTTACCTTAAACTAGAAAAAACAAAAGTAACCCTTGAGAAAACCTTAAAAACAGTAGCTACCCATCATCCTCTACTATATAGGAGTCCCCTATATCATCCTCATAATCTTCACCTATTAAAAACAACAAAAACACAATGATAATTACTAAACCGAAATTATGCTCAAAATCATCTTAAATCGACATAATGAAAACTGAAATTAAAACATACTAGGTTGTAGATCTTGAAGAGAGGATTCCGAAAATATAAATTTTGTGAAAATCGGACTAGAAACGAAGAAATTATGATGAAATTAGTGATTGAAAGGAAGAAAAAAGTTAGGGTTTGGTTGATGTTGATGATGAATGTTTTAGAACACAAATGAAAGGGTAAGGGGGCTGTCAAGAGTCAAGGGGAGTTTTGGTCTATTTTTTTTTGACTCGGTTTTGATTCGTTTTGACGGAAATTCGAATTATTCGTCAAACGCGATTTTCGACAACGCTAAAGTTTTTAAACACGAGTTTACTAGAAAATTAAGTACCCCAATGCCCTATATCCTAACCCATTTACCCAACGACCGTAAGGAATAGAAAATTCCATTTTTACGACTTTTCTTTGAAATACTCTTTTATTAAAGAAAAAGGTTTAAATATAGTTTAAATTACTTTTAAACATTTCCAAACTATCAAAAATAATTATATTACTTCAAAATAAAATAAAATTATATTTTATCGAATTATTATTATTTCAATTAAATTAATATTAAATTAAAGTTGATTTAAAATATTACTTTTAAAATATAATAACGGTCCAAATTTACGGGGTGTTACAATCATTCCTCCTTTTAAAAAGTTTCGTCCCCGAAACTTAAAAGAAAGAATCATTGTATATATATAAGTCTATCTTTTAAAATCAAATAAATAAAATTTTCAAGATATGAACGTATGAAAATATAAGTGTCCTTTCAATGGAACGGAGATACTCTTGTCGATCACTCAAGAACATCAATATTCCAATTCAAGGACATAAAAATACACTTTTACACCCACGAATGAGCAAACTAATTATCGGACGTCTCCAATAACAAGCTTTAACACCCATTGACGTTAAAACCAGTGAAAAACATTAAAATATTTTCAACACCTTTAGTTTAAAATTTTATAATAAGGGTAATAACTCCACTAGCTATAACTAAATTCTAACTACGGTTTCTAAACACTAAGCAAGGACTATTAACGCGGAGAATACGTAAGAAAAAGGAATAACCTCACGAGAAGAGTTCGGGATATTTAGCTAACATAGAAGATTCAGGCTCCCACGTTTCTTCTTCGACATTTCCACAACGCCAGAGGACACGAACTAGGGGCACAACTTTGCTCCTAAGTTGCTTGTTTGCTCTTTCGAGGATCCGGATCGGCCTTTCTTCCAGAGTCAAGCTAGGCTCTAAATCTAGAATTTCCTCTTGAATGACATGGCTCGGATCACTAATGTACTTCCTTAACTGAGATACATGGAAGACATTATGAACCTTGCGCAAATTCGGAGGCAACTCCAAACGGTAAGCAACGGAACCAATCTTTTCAAGCACACGGAATGGACCAATATATTTGGGACTTATCTTCCCTTTTACACCAAACCGTTTCACCCCTTTCATAGGTGATACCTTGAGGAATACTCGATCATCAACTTCAAAGGCAAGTGGTCGACGACGGATATCGGCATAAGATTTCTGTCGGTCTTGAGCGGATTTCATGCGCTCTCTAATGATCTGAACTTGATTGACGGTCTCAGTCACCAAATCAGGTCCTAACACATGAGCATTTTGGACTTGATCCCAACAGACAGGAGTACGACACTTCCTACCATACAAAGCTTCATAAGGTGACATTTTAATAGAGGCTTGATAGCTATTGTTGTAGGAGAATTCAACACGAGGTAAACATTTCTCCCAAGAAGTATGAAAATCTAAGGCACAAGCTCGGAGAAGATCCTCTAATGTCTGGATAGTCCTCTCAGTCTGTCCGTCTGTAGCGGCATGAAAAGCTGTACTCATTAGTAGCTTACTACCCATGGCTTCTTGTAAAGCAGTCCAGAAACGAGAACGGAATCTAGGGTCTCGGTCTGAAACTATATCTTTAGGAACTCCATGGTAGCGTACTATCTCTTTCACATAGGCACCAGCTAGAACATTTAAATTCCATGTTTCCTTGATCGGTATAAATCTAGCACATTTGGTCAGTCGATCTACAACTACCCAAACAGCATCCTTTCCACCAGTAGTTCTAGGTAAAACCATCACAAAGTCCATGGCAATGGACTCCCATTTCCAAAGAGGAACATCCAAAGGTTGTAGCAAACCTCCGGGTTTCTGATGCTCAATTTTCACTTTCTGGCAGGTAAGACATTTGCTAACATAATCTAGGACATCAATCTTCATTCTAGGCCACCAAAATTGTAATCTCAAGTGTTTATACATCTTGTCACCACCAGGATGAATAGAATAAGGAGAAAGGTGAGCCTCAACAAGGATCCTCTTTCTCAACTCAGCTACATTCGGAACATACATCCTACCATGGTAACGAAGATATCCATCACTATCCACCACACAATCCTTAGCTTGCCCAAGCTGAATTTTTGCTTGAATGGATTTGAAAGTAGCATCTTCAGGTAGGCAAGTACGGATCTCACGGTAAAAGTCAGGTTCTGCACTCAAGGCACTAAGATGATCAAAGCCCTTCTTAACCAGGCGTATCCCTAACTTTTGAAATTCTACGATAAATTCATGAGGTAATTCACGGAAAGTGTTCAAAGAGTGACAAGTCTTTCTACTCAAAGCATCGGCCACCACATTTGCTTTCCCTTCATGATAAATTAATTCAGCATCATAATCATTCACTAACTCTAGCCATCTTCTTTGCCTCATATTCAACTCTTTCTGGGTAAAAATACATTTCAAGCTTTTATGGTCGGTATAAATTCGGCAATGAACTCCAATAAGGTAATGTATCCATGTCTTCAAGGCATGCACCACCGCAGCTAACTCAAGATCATGAGTCAGATAATTCACCTCGTGAATTCTCAGCTGTCGAGAGGCATAAGCAATAACCTTTCGATTTTGCATTAAGACACAACCTAGACCATATTTTGAAGCATCACAATAAACATCATAGTCCACACCATCCTCAGGTAAGGTCAACACTGGAGCAGTAGTCAACCTAGCTTTCAATTCCAGGAAAGCCTTCTCACATTCATCGGTCCACACAAACTTAGACTCCTTCTTCAACAATTGAGTCATCGGTCTAGCTATCTTAGAAAAATCTTTCACAAATCGACGGTAATAACCCGCCAAACCAAGGAAACTTCGAATCTCAGTCACATTTTTCGGACTCTTCCAATCACCAACGGCTTCAATTTTGGCAGGATCTACCATAATACCATCTTTGGATATGACATGTCCAAGAAAAGCTACTTGATGCAACCAAAATTCACATTTAGAGAACTTAGCAAACCACTTTTGACGACGAAGAATGTCTAAAATGATACGGAGATCTTTGACATGATCTTCATCATTCTTTGAGAAAATTAAGATATCATCAATGAATACTACAACACATTTATCGAGGTACTCACTAAAGGTGTGACAACCCTCGCGAATGCGGAAATATAAAACATACAAGCATGTGAAAAGATATGCGGAAATACGGTATTTTAAAAACTTTTATACATGCATTGTAAATAAAACGAGGAGTGTCCAATATTACAAACTAAACGCGGAATTACAACAAAGAGACGGGGTCTCTTCAAAAGTTAGCAAAGAACAAGTGTTTAACAAAAACTAGTTACTATCGTCTAGAGGTGAACTTCCAGGGACAACGCCCGCTAGCTCACACCCGAACCCCAAAATATCGTATCCAAAAAGTCATCCATAGCATGCAACCTGTTCATCCATGAAAAACATGAATGCCACAGTCAGTGGGGAGTAACTTCGGGTTCTCCCAGCCATATTACATCAAACGTACACATAAAGTAATACGAAAGTAAAGCATGCATATATATATATACATGTGAGTTACGATAAAAATAGATAGGCAATACGAGATATAATGATAAAATCATATAGAGATCAAATACGTAACCATCATGTTATTCAAAGACTCGGGAAAGACACTCTTAGGCAATCGAATATGCTCACTAGGGCTTGCATCTCACCGTTAGCGGTATAAGATTGATAAGATTGAGACTCGACAGGCAAACCAGTCAAGTCATGCGATGATCACAATAAATTCAACATATTATCATCCGTTCACGAACCAAGACAATGACGGTGTCCAATCATGCAATGACCATGAACAAGATCATGAAATCACGCATTCAAGAACGACACAAGACGACAATTCTCACGGTAAATGAAACGCACTAGCATCGTGTCCCAGCAAGAATGATTAAAGGCATCCACGGGATAACATTTCCCTGAACTCATACGCGATGCTTACATTTCGCCTATGTAGACTATTTTCCTCCTGGTGCACGACGAAAATAAATATCCGGTCCTAGTCTTAAACCTGGCCGGGATCTCGGAAATAAACATTTTCCGATTCGACCATGGATAAACGTTTCGAATCCAAGACTCGGTCTTACAATATATATGCCGAGTACCCCAAAATCGGTAGATCAATTCACGAAAGAGGCGGAAAAACAGCTCAAGCCTCATAACATGCGGTACGCTACATGCAAATAACACCACCTCGCAAGTACACAACATTTGACGGCCGGGTCGAACAACGCATAGCGTTCAACTCCCAACAACGTCGTCGTCTGCCCACTAACACATGCATTTAAGCAGTAGGATACCTCTCCGTTCCGACATTCCAGCCTTACGAACGGGAAGGTAGCCAAGGGAATGAGAGTACAAAGCACAAGACAAAATAGTGCTCAACCCGACTCATTTGTAAAAACCGACTCAAAGTGGGAACATATCGAAAACCGTCACAAAACATGTGATACATGCGAAAGAGATATCATATATCCAAAACATGAATATTATAATACATTACGTAAAATTATATGATAAACCGATCATGCGAACTAGTATAAATTACGAGTTTTTGAAGTTGAAGGAAAAATATACAGCCGTGTTCCAGGCCGGGCTGGAGACCGGCGGCCGGTGGGCCGGCTCAGAACACAGGCAAAATCCCCAAAAACAGAGGAAAGGGGTCTGGGCCGGTCAGTCGACCGGCGGCCGGTCGACCGGCGCAGACAATCATACCAAACTCACAACTCCAACACTGA